>UCOK01018757.1:7492-24248 GCA_900474325.1 Synergus umbraculus | reverse complement strand
ATTCATTTCCGCTTATTTTGAGTACCCACTTGTCTCTTGACATACTTTTAATTTTTGAATATAAAATAAAATGTCATAAATTTGTAGGTTATTTGATCGTTTGATTTGTGTTGATAACCCCAAAAACGGCCAAATAACCTACAAATTTATGAGATTTCATTTTATATTCAAAAATTAAAAGTATTTCAAGGGACAAATGGGTACTCAAAATAAGCGGAAATGAATTGTTCACTTATAAAATATACTTATTATATTAATAAATTTATGACTTACTTACGCTGAAAAATTGTTTTTATTTCAGTTTGCCTTGATTTCCATGTACAATTTTTGTTGAGCCCAACCTTCCTGACAGTCTACCCCCCACCATGTGGTCTGTGACGTCACATTGTACAGCCTAATTGGACCCACAAAAATGATTGATCGAGAAACTCATAAAGAAATTCGAAAAGTGAGGGATTCTTTAGGCTCTGGTAATATAGTTCCACTTTCCAACTATTGTTGTAGCCACTTGGCATAGTCTATAGCAGGGCTGTGCGCAGGAATTCTGCTGAGACAAATATTTTCTTGATCCTGTGAGATATTCCGGGGCAATTTTTTGGTAACAATCGCCTAAAAAGTGATAAACTCACACGAATCGCTCCCTCCCTAGCCCTGCCCAGTACTCCCGGCATAGGGGCAAGACGGCTGGCAAAAAGCACTGCCTCTGTAACTGTGACGGAAGCTTTACAGGGCCAGGGAGGCGGCGCAGGGACAAAGGCTAGCAAAATAAGCTCGGCCTCTGTCACTAGAGCCAATAGGTAGGTCTGACCCTGCAACAGGTTAATCCGAGAATAAATACATTAAGGAATGACTGGTGGTCTAGAGGGAGGAGTCGCTTTTTGTGAGCTGGAGGGCCCTTCAGCTCCTCCCTCCTCCTCCTCCTTCTCTTCCCACCAACCAATCACACCCCGATGAAGGTGTCAACTGTCACGTCGAGAGTATTGTCCTGAGTATATAAGGGTATGGCAAAATGGACTTGTAGTCTGAGCGCCTTAGTAAGGCGCTACTTCGGGTGGCCCACCAGTCACCAATCAACCAACCAACCAACCAAGGATTGAAGGAGATAAAAGCGAGTTTGAGTAACAAGGAGATAGAAAGAGATAGATTGTATTAGACGAAAGGAAGATAGAGTAGTATGGTTTTAAAGAGATAGGAGTGGATGTGGATTGAAATGGAAGTGGAAAGGGATAAAAACACTGTAGATTAAAGAGATTGAAGCGAGTTGAGATTGACAAGAAGATAGAAAGGGATACGCAAGAATAGGCGAAAGATGGGAAGGAATAGAGCAGTGAGAATTGAAAGAGATAAGAGCGATTTTGAGTAACAAGGAGATAGAAAGAGATACTACGATACTACGAGAGGATGTTCTTAGAGTTCTTAGTTGGTTATATTACTTCGAGAACGGTAACGAGAATGAGAATATAACCGAGACTTAAATTCTCTAAGAATTTATGAGAACTTATGATTTTAGACATTTTTATGACAAGGGAGATAATTATTGATTAATTAACCGATAAAGTGTAATAAACTATTTTTTGTACTTCTATTACTTCTTAATGAGCTTTACACAAGTTGTAAATGAAGAAACTGTCACAAATGTATGCAAAGCATAGGTTATGTTAGAGTCTAACATAACCTATAAAGTGACGTTATATTATAAGATGAATTTTGTGGCTTTAGTTAACTAGTAAGCTGTTGTTTTGCATATTTTACATTCCTAAATATGCCTTAGCTAATAAATGACTAAAATTTAACCATGTAAATAATGTAAACAATAACAATTTTTCTAAAAATCATAAATTCTTAAATTCTCACAAATTCTGTCATATTCTCGGTCATATAACCTGGATTTAAGTTCTCGAGAATTTAAGAACTCTAGGTGTTCTCGTAGAGTTTGCTAGTGGAGAAGAAAGAGAGAGAGAGAGAGTTCTCGTAGAATGTTGGAAAACGCCACGGGAGAGGGTTCTCGTAGAATATTGGAGCGTAGAGGGCTGCGATTGGAAGGTCCTACGGGAGAGAGTTCCCGTAGAAAGTTTAGGAACGCTACGGGAGGGAGTTCCCGTAGAATGTCGGAGGGTGCTGCGGGAGAGAGTTCCCGTAGGAAGTTTAGGAACGCTACGGGAGGGTGGTCCCGTAGAATATTGGAGAGGGAAACGGGAGGGAGTTCACGTAGAATATTGGAAGATGCTACGGGAGGGAGTTCCCGTAGAATATTGGAGAGCGCTACGAGAGAGAGTTCCCGTATTATGTTGAGGATAAGAAGGTAAGTATAAGGAACGGGAGAGTATTCCCGAAAAATGTTTGCCGGAGAGTGAAGATTCAAAGGCTTCTTCTTCGGTTTAACTTCTTTATTTGTTCCTTACAGTTCGCGGCGAGGTGGGCACTTTTGTGGAGAGTTTTCTAGCCGAAAATTGATTTATTTAAAAATATTTATTTATTTAAAATTTATTAATCTACCCGATCATCAGGCTCAAGCTACTCTTCTCATACTGAGGAAAGAAGATCTGTACGTAGGAATGAAGTGATGCGATTGCCAAATGGCGATACTTATATAGCTAATCATAATGGATTCATTACGATCAATTATGTAAGCCCTCAAGGGCCTGTATCTGTAGATGAGAATAATATGATTACAATAGTACATCCACCAGGAACATTACTTGGTGACCCTCTTATTGAACCAACTTCTGGAAATTCTTATCATGACAGAGTGATAACTGTACGTAGGAATGAAGTGGTACAATTGCCAAATGGCGGTACTTTTACCGCACTCTCTAATGGACTGTTTAGGATATCCTTCATAAGCTCTACTGAGCCCATATTAATAGAGCAGAATAATAATTACTTCCTAGTGCATCCATCACGTACATAATGGGAGCCATGAAGGTTTTTCTAGTCGTCAATTCCAGTAATTGGAATGGACATTTATAGAGTAAATCCTAAAGTGTCACATTTTTATTCTGATATCAATCCTTGTTCAGGATTTGAAATCTAGCGGGGAGGGAGTAGGACTAAGTCTGAGAGAGTGAGGGGGAAATGTGAGGATGGAGTAGGTTGTATCTTTTGAGTAAAGACTCGCCTTTTAGTGGTAACTAAGAACTCGTTTATTAAGAGAAAAATAGACCAGGTTTACAAAGATGGAGATGCCAGAGGTTCCCGTCGCTTGACAATGCCAAAAGTAAGACTAAACTATTGTGGGCGAATTTAGGTCGGACCAGGTAGTCCGACGTCCCAAAGTCTCAGAGAGCCTCAAGAAGGTCATGCGGAGAGGAACAAAAGGGGGGATAATGATACCGGGCGGTATGCCGTCCGGGTGTTGCACCTACCGGTATGCCAGATAGGTGTTGGTGCTGAGTCCTACCGGTATGCCAGATAGGTCAGCTTGTTTGCGAGGCGGTTTCCGCCTCCAAACAATATGTCGATTTCTCGTCGTGCAGGCCCTTTTATACTCTTGGGGTCTAAAGGGTTTGTGTGGTGAGGGAAGAACTTTTTTGGTGGGAGATGCGCGGTAAACGCTTTTGCGGTATCCACGCTTCTCTGAGTCCCATCACGCGGTTTTAGTAGAAATGGTCTTCGCCGCGCTGTCTGAGTATTTTGAGGCGAAGGTCCTTTCTACTTATTTCTTAGATTATTTTATTTTATTCTATTTCTTATTTTCTAACTTATATTTATTTACATTTATTTCCGAGATAGCAATATCGTTTTTGGGGTTTTGCGCCTGGGCGTATATCAATTTGAAAGTGGATTAAAACGTGGCCAAATGTAGAACAACAATTAGAATTACGACAACTAGGTACTGAATTGAAAATTGCAACTGTATTCACAATTTCTTTGTAGATGTAATTTTTTTCGCAGTGGAAAAGTTTTTTCAACTTTTGGATCATAATTTGAAACCTAGAAATTGAATGTGTAAATATTACTAACGCAGTGAATGGGTTGATAAGGCAATTTATGTATGAAATTTTTATGCCCAATAAATTAGAATAAAAGAATTATTCACTGAAATTTCTCTTATTTAACTTTGTTATGTTCTACCTAATTTTCAATAATTAATAGACCTACCTGGCAACAGACTCTGATTCTTTATAACTAATTCTCTCGTTTTAGTCCACAACTTAATGCGAATCTGGGAACGTGGACAAGCCAATGAATCAAGGTTTTTAGGTTTAAAGAATTTATTTTCTGAATAGTAAATGAAGTTACAATTTTACACGGAAAAGAAATGTGCATTGGATCAAGTCGACGTGTTTACTTGAGCAATTTTACTTGAAAGAAGTCATTCTTTTCTA
Organism: Synergus umbraculus; assembly: GCA_900474325.1. Taxonomy (NCBI): domain Eukaryota; kingdom Metazoa; phylum Arthropoda; class Insecta; order Hymenoptera; family Cynipidae; genus Synergus; species Synergus umbraculus. Next base: position 19,920 of record UCOK01018757.1, on the reverse strand, counting down.
GGTTCAAGGGATCGATTTTCTTGAATGAAGAAAATAATTAATTCAGTGAAATTACTTGGATCAAGAACATATGTATTTCAAGCAAACAAGGTGGCCACATGTCAGGGAAATGTCAGGAAAATGCTAGTAGTTGTCAGGGAAAATAAAAATTGACATTTATATTAACTATGTTATTTTTGTCTTATTAAATATATATAACTTTTATAATTTATTTAACAAATTTTAGAAAGTACCCAAAGATTTCGAAAGATTACACTGTGAAAAATTTCCGAAATTTTCCATACTAAATAGTAGGAAATTTTTCCGAAAGTGGTCGGATATACGTTTTATCCAAGAAATATTGGAAAATTTTCCGAATATATTCGCTTATTTTCAAAAAGTTCGGAAATATTTCGGAAAGTTAGGAAATTATATAAATCTCCGAACAGGTAGGAAATTTTCCCAACGTGGATTAGAAGTTTGTCCAACGATATGGAAATACTTCAAAACTTTTTAGTAATTTTTTTAGTTCGATTACGCAATTTATTTTTCCGATAAAATTTTATATTTTTTCACTTCAACATGAAATATTTCTTATCTGGATTCGGAAATTTTTCTTTCAAAATTGGAATTATTACATAACTTTTTGACTGTTTTTTTATTTTTTTCAATGAAATCGGAAATACTTCTAAACATTTTAGGAATTTTTCCAGTTCGTTTACGAAATTTATTTGTCCGATAATATGTTTTTATTTTTTCCTTTAATATGAAATATTTCTTGTGTGGAGTCGGAAATTTTTCTTACAAAAATGGAATTATTAAAGAACTTTATGATAGTTTTTCCACTTCGTTGGCAAAATTTATTTTTCTCATTTGTTATTTTTTCACATTGAAGTGCAAAAGTTCTTATATGGATTCGTAAATAACTTTTTAGCATTTATTCCACATTTTTTCCCTTTTTTCCATATTCCATTTTTCCCATAAGAGTGAGTTAAATTTAAACAAATTTGACTTTTTTAAATGATTTTTTTTAATTAGTTTTTCCACTATAAATTATTACTCTTGCCTTAGTAGCGTATTTATCAACACTCGTTAATTACTTTTTATTTATTCAAAGAAACTCAATTTTGAATATAATTTATTTAATTTAAATAAACTCCTGTTCCCCATCACAATTTCAGGGAACGTCAGATTTTTCCAATTTTTCAATTCAATTAAATTATCACTTCGATATAGGATCAAACAAATGTTTGTTTGATACAAATAAGTTCTTTATTTGTTTTTATTTATTTCAGTTATTTTATTAACACACTTTTTTCTGAGTAATGTGCTGGTGTCAGCACATTATTTAGAGGTTTTCATGAATTTTAAGCGATTCTAAATATTTTTTAAATTATGAGGATTTTTAAGAGTTTTTAAAGAATTTTAAAAGATTTCGACGAATTCAAGCGATTTTTAGGATATTAAATCGATTTTGTAGAATTGTATGGAATTTTAGGATATTTCGTGAAGTTTTAAAGGATTTTAAAAACTTTGCAAAAGTTTTATGAGGTTTTAAATAATTTGAAATATTATCCTGAAATTTTAAGGAATTTTATGAGTTTCTAATAATTTTAAGTGATGGAATTTGATAAGATTTCTATGTAATATTTGTAAGGGATATAAAAGATATAAAGAGATTTTAAATGTTACCGTAAAATTTCAAGAATTTTTAAGTTTTTCATTGAATTTCAAAGGGTTTCTAGGAATTTTTAGAGATTTTCATGAATTTTAACTTTCATTTCAGAAGATTTATGAGTTTGAAAATTTTTCTAGTATTTTAAAGGATTTCATAGAATTTGAAGCTATTTCCAATTCTTTTAATGGATTTTAAAGGATATCATTGAATTTAAAAGAATCTTAAGACGTTTCTGAAAATTGTAAGAGATTTACACGAATTTTAAGCGATTTCAGAGGTTTTCAAGGGTTTCTTGGAATTTTTAGAGATTTTCACGAAATTTAACATTTCAGAAGAATTTATGATTTAAATGAAGTGATTCACTTAATTTAAGGCAAAAATGAAAATCAGTTATGCTAAAAAGTCAGATTCTTGTATTTTTGTTTATGTGGAAGAATTGTTTGGGTTTATACAACATTATAAATTTATAAAACATAATTATATTAATTATAAACATTTATAAACATAATTTTGTTTACAGATGGCGTTATCATGTATTCCTGCCGTTATTGCAACCACCAAACTGAAAGTTTAATAAAACATCAAAAATTAAAAATAACAAATGGAGCATCACAAATTACATTCGAATATGAATACACATAAAACTTGCGGTTGGAATAATTGTAAAAAGGTTTTAGGACAGAAGCTTCTTTAAAAATGCACATTCTTCGAACGCACAATATAAGACATCGTTATAAATTACACGAAACTATTTCTCATAAAATTGTTAATAAAGATGCCAAGTTCGTTTGTAGTATCTCACATTGCTTAAAACAACATAGTAGTTATCAGTTGTTTATGAATCATTTAAAAGAACACTTAAGAGGGAGCGAATGTGTTCAATGTCCTCTTCCACATTGCAGAAAAGAATACAGTAATGTTAGTTCGTTTACGTCACACTTAACTAGGTGCCACTCTAATGATTCGGGTATTGATATAAAAGCAGATGGTAGAGAACTAACTTCGGACGAAACTACAAATAAGGAATGTGAGCAGAGCATAAATGACATTGCATCTTGTAGTGGATATGAAATTGCCACTTATACCCATGAAGGCGATAAAATGCTCTGACGTTGTAAAATTTTTAAACACGTCACAAATGTTTATTAATAATTAATTTTACTTTAGAACTTCTGTGCTCTCACTAAGAGCAGATTCGGCACTCTTAATCACTGTTATAAGATAAAGTAGAGACATTGTGAAACGAGCTTTATTTAGTGAGTGTGCATCGTGTGAATGGAGCTAAAGTTCTTTCGTAGAATTTGTAGTACGTAGTTACGTAGATCAGATTATTCCGAGACACAAGCGAGGAAAGACGCACGAGTGTAGAACTTTAAATATAAATGTTTAATAAAGAATTATATCTCTTAACATAACTTTACTTTTCTACTAATTTTTATTTGTAGTCTATTTATAGCTTGTTATTTTTATTTTATTCATTTTTGTTATTTCATTTATTTTTGTTAGATTTTGACTCAGGGCTGATTTTATTTTATTTTTTTTTATAATTTCCGAGCTTTGTGATTACCAAAGTGAGGCTACGAGACATACCAGCTACCTACGCATCGACTGATTCAACTTTATCCTCCGCAACACCCTTCATGAGTTCTTCGCCAAAGTTACCGTCCTTGGGCCCTATCTACTTGTTATCTCTTCACACAATCCTTCTTAACGTTCAAGATAGAATTATCAAATTGTCGCACGCCAACGTGCTAAATTATAATACTATTTCGTTTGACTGTTCTTTCCTAATGTATTCTTTGTAAAATAAACGAAGACATCTGATTGGTGGTCCCGAGGCAATCGTCAAGACTCTCAACCGAGCACCCCATTGGAGCTCGCCCGCATTGCTCTCAGCCAATCACATCATTACTTTCAGTGGCGCTCTTGGCCGGAGAACTCCTTGAGTATCCGTGCGGAGTCGAACTCACGTTTGGCTCGCGCAGACTTTCGTCTCAACCAATCGTGGCGCTCGATTTCCCCCACTGGTACGATGGTTCCCCGGCCAAAGGTTATAAGACGCGTTGCTTTTCACAGCTCGCTCTGAACTCTCTTACTTCTCGAAACTCGAGACCTCCAACAAGGATCCCCTGCTCGACGGAGCGATTACCTTTTTTTCTTTTCAGAGTCTTGACGCTGTCTCGCACCATCGGGTGCCTATTTCTTAAAAATTTTACAATTTGTTTTTTTTTAATTATTTTTAATTACCTATTCTCATCCTTTCACTTATTCTAAAACCCCAAGCCGAGTTCTCGAGTGTCCTCCGGGGTACCGACCTAGAACCAGTGGGTCACAAAATTTGGCGACGTCTTTACGACATCACAAAGACTTCTTAAAGACATGGACATAGTATGTCTTTACCATGTCGTATAGATGTCGCTAAATTTTGTGCCCACTGGGGAATTTCAATAGGTTTCCAACAGTTTAACGAAATTTTTGTACATTTTAAGAAATTCTCAAAAGTTTTTATGAAACTTTGAAGGATTGTAGGAAATTTAAAGAGATTTTTATGAATTTTAAAAGATTTTGAAGTTTTTATTGGAATTTAAAGTATTTCAAAGGATTTTGAGGAATTTAAAAAAGATTAGTGAAAATTGAAGGGATCTCATGAAATATTAACAAATATGAAGGGATTTCGTCAAATTTTAAGATATTTATAGAAATTTCAATGATTTTAAGAGATCTTTTCAGAAATTGTAAATTCGAGAGATTTTGACGAATGCGAAATGTTGTGAACTGATTTTTTAAAAGATTTAAAGTGATATTATAAGAGATTTTTATTATTTTCTAAAGATTTTGTGGAATTTTAGGGAATTTTGAAGTTTTCAAAAATTATAAACAATTTTTTACGTATTTAAAGGGATTTAAAAATTTTTCGTGCAATTATAAAGGATTTTAAGAAACTTGTAAGAATTTTAAGAAATCTTTACGTATTTCAAGGAATTTTAAAGTTGTTCGTGAAATTCTAAAGGATTTTAAAAAGCTTGTAAAAATTAAAAGTAATTTTGACATTTTAAAAATGATTTTAAGGAGAATTTTAATAATCTTTATAGAATTTAAAGAAATTTCAAGTCATTTTTGATCTTTAAAAGATTTTGTGAGATATTTTATTTCAAGAGTTTTTTTTTAAAGATTTTAATGTACTTTAGGAAATTTTAAAGAAATTCATGAGATTTTTATGATTTGTAAACGATTTTGTAAAATAATTATAAAGGATTTCATGGAATTTTAAATAATGTATAGTTGAAAATTTTCAACTGTACAATATTAATGTTTTATGGAATTATGAAGGATTACAGGAAATTTTATGAGATTTTTAGGAATTTTAAAAAGATTCGTGAAAATTCAGGATCTTATGAAATATTAACAAATTTGAATCGATTTCGTGAAATTTTAAGATGTTTGTAGAAATTTCAATGAATTTTAAGAGATCTTTTCAAAAGTTGTTGTAAATTTGAGAGATTTTTACTAATGTGAAATGTTGTGAAGTGATTTTAAATTTCAAAAGATTTAAAGTGATATTATACGAAATTTTTGAAAAATGTCAATAGTATTATAATTGAAAATTTGTAAGCATTTGTAATACTTTTCTATCAGGGAAATTTGTCTGAAAGTCAGGGAAAAGTCAGGGAAATGTCAGGGAAATTGAAAAATTTAATCTTGTGGCCACCCTGGCATATTGCAAGTAGGTATACTCGAATTACTGTCTGGGTGTCTTAACCCCGTTATTGTTGCGCCCCTGGGATCTGAATTTTTCTACATGAGAAATTTTCAAATTCCATCAGCCATAAAAGATTTTGCAAAATTTTACGAAATGTTTACGAATATAAAGTGATTACTTAATTGTAAAGTTCCGTATCAAATTAGTATCGTAAATTTATAATAATAGAAGGAAAGGAAAAGAGCGGAGATCGAGTTGACGTATAAATTAAATAAAATGATAACATTATTTCCTCAAGTACTAAAAATGGTTATTGTTATTACTGTATTTCAAGGTTTTTTCAGATGCGTTAATATTATGATGAACTTAATATATGTACATAAATAATATGATTCGCTTAACTCGAGAGTGTTAGAAGGTCATTAATAATATAATTGTTGATTAAATTTTCGTAATAATGGACAATCACATTTAAGTCCTTCCGTTTTTCGAAATCGTTTTTCATATACTCTGTCATAAATTTGAAAAAATAAATATTTGTGACTTGATTGCAGTTAGTAATATATATATAGCACAATGAATGAATACAAAATTATTAGTATCCATTCAAAAAACTCATCAAAACAAAGATTCTTATCCTCTACCTAGTCTCTATAAAAAAATGAAGTTCATTACTAAAACTCTGCTTCTTGCAATAATTGTGGTTTTCTTCAATTGTATTGGTAGGTTCAATATAACATAATACTCACATATTCTTAAAGCTAAATATTAAGAAATCTTTTTTAACATAAAAGTTTAATACTGAATTTCTTAATGAAGTTATTAATCACTATAACAAAAAAAAATCATAATCCGGTATGGTCTAGTGGCTAGGATATCTGGCTTTCACCCAGAAGGCTCGGGTTCGATTCCCGGTACCGGAAATATTTTTTTTAAATTGAAATTTTGAAACATGAATAATATTTCTAGGGTAGCCATAAGATTCAATTTTTTTAATTTTCCTTTTGTGGGTTTTTTCAAAGGTTTAAGAGAGTTTTACGTACTTTGCAATTTTTTCATGAAATTATATTATAAAAAACTTTGAAAAACAGAAAAGTTTAAAAAAAATTTTAATCGTTATAAATATTGTCGTGAAATTTTAAGGGTTTTTAAAAAAGGCTTGTAAGAATTTTAAGAAATTTTAATTTTTTAAAGTGATTTTACAGGATTTGATTGAAACTTTAAAGAATGGCACAAGTTTTCTGATTTATAAAAGATTTTGTATAATTTTATGGAATTTCAAGAAGTTTCGTATCACTATAACAAAAGACAATCATAATCCGGTATGGTCTAGTGGCTAGGATATCTGGCTTTCACCCAGAAGGCTCGGGTTCGATTCCCGGTACCGGAAATTTTTTTTTTAAATTAACTTTTTGAAACCTGAATAATATTTCCATGGTGGCCATAAGATTAAATTTTTTCATTTTCCTGACTTTTCCCTGATTTTTCCCTGACTTTCAGACAAATTTCCCTGACAGAAAATTATTAAAAATACGAACAAATTTTCAGTAAATGTACTATTGAAATTTTTTATAAATTTTGTATGTTAATGTTACGTCTTGAATTCGCAACATATCCCCAAACTTTAAGATATAGGAGAAATAGGCAAAGGTGGTTCTTCCTCGTTTTGGATAGGGAAAAGGATTCTCTATACCGGGATGAGGATAACCGCAGATTTGAAGAACACTCTCAGAATTTATAAATTACAAACTATTTATTTATTGGTTTTTAATATGACAGCACCCTTTTAGAAAATCATCTCGATCCGCATCTGGAAAAGAAAACAGAAACATGAGTCTCTGGTCCTTTAACAGATAAGATCGATAAGGCGTAAAAGAAATAATCTTGCTTACCAATTAGGTTTAGAATTAGTGGCGTTGAACCGTTGAAAACTCTGGTTGTCTTAAGTGATTCCCGACTCCAAGTCTGGTACCACTGGGGTCGTTCATTTCAGAATTCGGCTAAGTTCTTTAGGGCAACATACTGGGTTCAGAGGATTACTTCCGCACAGAATTTAAGATTGAAGAGACTTCTATATTCAAGATGACACTAGGTGAAGATTCCGGAACAAACTGCTCAAACTGGTCGATGATCAAACTGATGATTTCTGGTCAATTCCTTCCGGTCTTATACTAGTTTGGCATGAATCAATGATGGCCGCGATACATTAAGGGCACGTGTATATTTTTGCAAATCACGTGATTCCTGAATTCTTCTGCGTAAGGGCAACACCTCCTTTCGTTGATTGGTCGCCCCTTTTTGTTGATTGGTTCCCCTTTTAGGGAAATTTCTAAATCAGGTCAAGTGTCGTTTTGATTTACGACCTGCACGTGTGGACTGGTGCACTGATTCTTCCAAGAATTCGGATATACAGATGTATTGTTTTTAAGGAGAAATAACATTGATATTTTTAGGGCGAAAAGTGACAGGTCTTAAAACTAAATGGTATTTTAGTTTATGATATTTGGTTTTTCTCTCGAAAGTGATTTTATGTTGCGTGACATTATATTTGAAATTTACGAGTCATATGGAATGCAACTCTTATTTAGATTGAGGTCAAATGTCAGGCGTTTTTGTGGCTGTTGACACATAAATATTTCGGATATTGAATCGTTAGTTTTCTTAATGAAAGGTGGCTTTGAACAAGTTCGTACTTTGCTTAAATGATTGTTTATGAAATAACAATATTGATTGCTTAATACCTAAATGGGATACAATATTAATTGATAGGGGACAATTGATAAGCTAAATGTTAAGAATGAGTTATAATTAATATATTTAAGAAAGATGATTAATACTACGTTGCGGGGACGTGACATTAATATTTCATGAGAACCCTTAATTTTTCACTAATTAATTTTAAATTGCTCAAAATCATTTAAAATCTTCAAAATCTTTTAAAATTCGTAAATTCCTAATTCACTGAAATCTTTTTCAATTCCTACAAACATCATTAAATTCCTTAAAATTTCACTATAACATTTAAAATCCTATAAAATGTCATAAATTATTTAAAATCTATTAAAATCCTTTAAAATTTCACAAAATCTTTTACGAATCATAAAAATCTCGTGCAATTCTTTAAAATTCAATAAAGAACTTTGAAATTCCCTAAAAAACATTCAAATCTCTAAATAAAGATTCTTGGGAACACAAAATCATTTAAAAATCAAAAATAATTTCAAAAATTATTTTTAATTCCACGAGGAATATTTAAGTTCCTTCAAATTATTTAAAAAAAATTATTATTATTTCCTTTTTATTTTTTTAATTATTTTTTTAAATTAATTAAAATTTAAATTAATTTATTTAAATACAAGTTTCTTAAACTTCTCTACAATTCCACGAAAAATTTTTATATCTCATAAAAAATACGTAAAGATTAGTTAAAATTCTTGAAAACCTCTTGAAATTCCATAAAATTCTACAAAATTTTTTATAGATCATAAAAATCTTGTTAGATTGTTTAAAATTTCATGAGGAACATTTAAATTCCTTAAAATCATTTTAAAAACGTCAACCTTTCTTAAAATTCTTAAGGGCATGTGTTACTTACCATATGAGCAAGTTTTTATACCCGGACTTTTTTCTACAATTTTTACATTTTCAAAAAAAATTTAGTCTACATCCGACCGTGTTCACGTTCTTGGCGGATGTTGACTATAATTTGTTTGAAAATGTAAAAATTGTAGAAAAAAACCCGGGTTTAAAAACTTGCTGATATGGTAAGTAAGACATGCCCTTAAGAGCCTTTTAAAATCCTTTAAAATTCCACAAGAACGAGAATATTTGTAATCCTTTAAGGCCATGTAAGACTTACCCAATCCCTACTTTACCGACATTTTTTCTCTGCAAACTTACTTGTACATTTATTGAAATATCAAATTGAAAATTTCTAAAATTAAAGAAAATATACTAAGGTATGTTTATTTGGTCTTAAATTTTTGTAAAAATAAAAGAAATTATTTCGAAAAATTTTTTTTGTATAAATGTCAATATTTAGAACCAGATAAGCGTATCTTAATTTTTTAGCTTCAATTATAGAAATTTTCAATTTGATATCTCAATAAATATAGAAGATATCGTAGCAGAAAAAAAATGTCGGTAAGGTAGGGATCGGGTAAGTCTTACAAGTTTCTTAAAATCTTTTATAATTATATGAAAAACTTTTAAACTTTTAAATTTAAAATAAATCTTTTATATTAATATAATATAATATAATATAATTAATATAATGTTCAGCTTCATAAATCGTCATTATTTCGTACAGAATTAAGTTCCCAATCCTCGAATGGATCGCCAGGACACCCAATTCATATTGAAGAAGAGAGATTTGTTCGTAAGAATCAATTGGTACGTTTGCCGAATGGCGGTACTTACAGAGCTCATTATAATGGATTCATCAAGATACATTATGTAAGCCGTAGTGGACCTGTATCTGTAAATGAGGATAATAAGATTACAGTAGTACATCCACCAGGAACATTACTTGGACAGCCTATAGCTTCTTCATAATTTTACACCCAGAATTTTACTGTGTAAATATGACTATTTTAGTAAATGTGTTGGTAAATCAATTTATATATGAAAATTATATGTCTAATAAGATTTGAATAAAAGAATTATTCAGTGAAAATTACTCCTATTTAATTAAATTACGCCATTAAGGCCATGTAAGACATAACCGATTCCTACCTTACCGACATTTTTTTTCTTTGCAACGCTACGTCGACATTTATTGGGATATCAAGTTGACAATTTCTAAAATTAAAGCTAAAGCAGTAAGGTACTTTTATCTGATCCTAAATATTGACATTTATAAATTTTTTTTATTTTTACAAAAATTTAAGACCAGATAAACATACCTTAATATATTTTCTTTAACTTAAAAATTATAAATTTGATATTTCAATAAATGTACAAGTAAGGTTGCAGAGAAAAAATGTCGGTAAGGTAGGGATTGGGTAAGTCTTAAATGGCCTTAATTCCTCCGTATTAGATAAAACCTGTAAAATTTCGTTATATCCTTAAAATTCATGATAATCTTTCAACGTTTGATATAATCAAATATATTTGCCATGAAATTCTTTAAATTATTCATAAAATTCTTGAATTTACAATTGGAATCACGTAATTCTCTATCTTTTTTGTATTTAACTATTATTAATGTTATTAATTTGCAACCATCTCTGCAGAACCCTGTCAGACATAATTTCAGTGCTACATGACACACCATGAGTAGAAGACCGGTTTAAACTTGATGAGTGCTGATATGTTTCAGACCGCAATGAAATCACCGACCAACAGAATCATGACAAAATACGCGTCATCTCGGGGGCCCTGTGAGCAATTGTACCATTAGTTTTTACCATTAGGTCCGGTTTAGGATATTTTGGGCCAAGTCTCTCCTGCCACCCTATTGTTTACTGACAGTTGATTGAGAGCCTTTTTACACTCCCACACCAGAATCGATGTGATTTCCGGTTTCCCCACTGCCTTAATTGCCGCTTGGCTATCGGAGCAGATGCTAATACATCCGCCCCTCTTGTTGTTTTCTATCAGCATGTCCGCACAACGGAGTATGGCAAAAACCTCCGCCTGGAATACCGTAGGGTATTATCCCAGTGGGATCGCCACACCCCTCTTGTGCGCCCGGTCATACAGTCCAGCTCCCGTCCAGCCCTCCGCCTTGGAGCCATCCGTAAACACGATGTCCCCTTGTAGGAAGCCCTCCCCCTCCTCTTTTTCCATGTCCGGAAAAGTTGGTCAAAGCTGTATTTTTTTGTTATTTTATCCTGCCGCATCCTGGGAGTTAGCAGGTCGCCGATGTCACTTAGGAGCCTAGTATTTCTAGGCCTCTGCGACCATCTAACCGTCGCAGCAAGACGTCCAACCGTCCGAACCGCCCCCGCGATGATTTAATAATTTGCATAATTGTATAAATAATTAAAATTATCTATATACAATTTCAAAATATATTTTCCCCTAGATCACGATTCTGCAATCATTTTTTAAAAATCATCATTTTTTGCAATAATTTGTTTAAACAAATTAATTTTGCAAAAACAATAGCAAATTCGTATTCAGCAACCCAAAAAACCGTAGTACCTATGTATATAGAACTTGCAGTTTCGATATAAAATGCGTGTTTTAATCACAAAAATTAATTAGTCGAAAAATTGTAAAATTTGTCAATCGGTTTTACCGTTATTTTGCAAGTTTTAACAATGATAAAAATAAAAATAATAACACCATTGGAAACGAAAACAATCGAGGACACGATTAGGCTGTTTCATAATTGCATAATAATACGATAAGACATCGAAAATGTAGAAAAAAAAAGGTATGAAAAATCATGGTTTTTTTACTTTATTTTGCAAAAATATTGTAAAAGAACGTAATTTTTTGAAATTTTGATAGAACCATAAAACGATTGCGACAAATTATTTGAAAAGAATTGACAAAAATGAATATTTATTTACCTACGAAGTTACATATTTAAATCTATTATCTAAGTGTGTTTGTGTTTTGGTGCGGTAGCAGAAAGCGGTAGTAGAATTAGTTTGAACAATTAATAAAAATAGATGTAGTGGATAGAGTGAAAGGTATTCGAAACCTGTGGGTGAAAGGGGGAACTCGCTGCTTGTTTAGAAACAGTTGGTATGAGCTCTGACGGTAAAAGGTAAAATTTAGAGGGTAAGAGTCTCGGAGGTAAGATTTCATAATTTAATTTCACGTAATTTTCTAAGATTTCAGGCAATAAAGTTTCAGAATATTTTCTGGGAATTAAGGACATGCGTGATACTTTACCATGAGAGCAAATTAGTTAAACCAATTATACATTCCTATAATAATAAATATTTTTTGTATTTTCAATGTGTTTATATAGTTAAATAAATATAAGTTAGAAAATAAGAAATAGAATAAAATAAAATAATTTAAGAAATAAGTAGAAAGGATCTTCGCCTCAAAATACTCAGACAGCGCGGCGAAGACCATTTCTACTAAAACCGCGTGATGGGGACTCAGAGA
>UCOK01018756.1:0-13755 GCA_900474325.1 Synergus umbraculus | reverse complement strand
ATATATATATATATATATATATATATATATGGTCAGTGCACCGGTTTTGGCTATTGATGACGACTAGTGTTAATTGAATTTAATCGCTAAACGATATATATATAATTTATTCAGAAGTGGAACATATTTATAAATTTCTTCCAGTTTTGGTTAGGGATATATGGCCAAAACTGGAAACAATATTGATCCACCTTTCACCATCAAATTAAAAAATTGAGATTATGTTCAACCCAGGAGTGCTTGAACATCCGGTTTCTCTTTGCTACATATTTTGTAGACGCTCGAAGGTTATTATAAGATAAAGTAGAAAAAAATAGTATATTTTTATAGATTTCAAGAGGTAGAACAATTTTTCAAACATCAATATCGATTTTTGAATTAATTTCAAGAAAAATGTGATTTTTAATGAATAACAATTATGTTTCTTCAATTTTAGAAATGAAACCCAATTTTTGGGTTTCATTGGGTTGGCTATTTTTGTCAATTTTTGTCGACTTTTTCGATTTATGCTACCACATCGGTTAATTTTAAAACTATAATTTCTCACCTTTCAAATTATTTTCATAGCCAAAACTGGTGCAGGAAGAGGCCAAATATAGCACATAAGTGATCAAAACTGGGAAAGCGACTGGATTTTGGCACCGGTGATCGGAGCGCCATCAAGCGGATTAGTTCAATCCTCTCCAGATTCTTCGACGTTATTCGCTATGGAAATTATTATAATAATACAATACTTACAAGCGCCACCATTCGAATTAGTTAAACTTCAACCAAATTCTCCGAAAACTAAGAAAATCAAAAAAGTATAGGAACGATGCATAGGGCTTACCCTAATATCTTTATACATACATTAAACACGACAGAACGTTTGATTGCTGCAAAGTGTTAAATTGTCGAACCAAATGTATACGATAAAAAAAACAATAGCCACACAGGGAAAAGACCAACTTTCTAAAAAACAGTATATGAGCTGTTGTGTAAAAGTAAACTAAAGAGACTATTCATATTTTCAACCGTTAGAGCATTTTACAATCATTGCACAATTTTCTGTCAGATAAAATCGCGCTGATGGATAAAATGTAAAAACATAATACCTAATTGCAGGGGGTCGACTGTATAACTGTTCGCTTTTTGGTTTTTCACTGTTTACTTTTCAGGTTTTCTTAATTCATAGCTCCAGTCAGTTTTAATATTTTAAACATCACTGAAGAAGTTTAAAATATGACATCAGTGACAACCAGGTAAGAAGCCGTTGATTGATACGCATAGAATGGCATTAAAAAAAACATACATTTCAATGCCTTTAAATGTGTACTAATTGCATTTTTTTCCGAAATACCATTGAATGCGCTTTATTGGATAAAACTAGCCTCAGTTTAATGCGTTTAAATGCGCACATATGTGAAGGCATTAAACTGCCTACTTGATAATGCCGTTGCAAAAAATTTAGTTAATGCGTTTTAATGCGGTTGAACGGTTTTTCAGCTCCAATGCCAGACAATGTGTTTTACAAAACAAAGTAGAAAATAGGTTCAATGCCATTCAATGTAGTTTAAGGCCATTTAATGCGGTTCAATGCCATTTAATGCGCATTCGATGGTACTTTTGGACAAAAATGCAATTAGTACGCATTTAAAGGCATTGAAATGTTAATGCAATTCTATGCGTATCAATCAACTCCTTCTTACCGGGAATTTTAAGGTTTTCAAGGATTTCTTTATTCTGGTTAAGGAAAAAATTTTTATTTCAGGTAAAGTTTAATTCTATCCCAAGAGCATTTTGGCGGTCAAGGATCTTTATAAATAGTATATTATGCACCGAGGGAGGGAAGCAGGCGTTTTTTGTCGTGCTCGAGAAAAATGCCTCCCTCCCGTGGTGCATGTTCTTTTCTTCAATAAATGTCCAAAAAACGCAAGTTTTGTAACGTGTAAAGCAGGCTGGACGTTGCTGTTTTCAGACCGATGAACAAAACAGGGAAGACAAATCTAATAACAGGGTAAAAAAAAACTCGTCATAGGTAAAAAAAAAATTCAGAACAGGTCAAAAAAGACTCAGAAGAGAGAAAAAAAAGTCTTTTTTGTCCTGTTCTGAATCTTTTTTTACCTATAACGAGTTTTTTTACCCTGTTATTAGATTTTTTTCCCTATTTTGTTCATCGGTCTGAAAACTGCAAAGTTCACCCCGCTTTACAGATTAGAAGACGTGCGTTTTTTGGACATGTGTTGAAGAAAATTATTTTATTAAAATAGTGCTATATATTTTATTTATTTATCAGAAAATAAATTTTTCTAAAATTTTATTCTTACTTAGCATCCTAAAAAAGGGGGAAGCTTCGAAAAAGGGGTTTGAAAAGGGCTAAGGAGAAAAAGGATCCCTTTAGAGGGATGGGAGGATACAGTGCAAGTATGGCACATTACATGGTTTGGTAAATGAAGTTAGAAAAGAATTTTGCAAAAATGGGGTTAAAAAAGGAGGTAGTCAAAAGGTTTTTTAAAAAAGGGGTATGGAAAAAAGGGTTTTAGAATAGGTCGTGAAAAAAAAATTTGGAAAATGGGGTGAAAAAAGTGGATTTGGAAATAGGTGAGAATATATGTTTAGAAAAAGAGCGGAAAACAGAATTTTATGAAATGAGTTAGAAAAGGAAAAGTGTGTTTAAAAAAGAAAGTTGAAAAAGGGGGAAAAAAAGGGTGGTAAAAAGGATTTTGAACAATTTAGTAAAACGCGGGGTTTAAAAAAGGGGTTTGAAAAAGGTGGGCTAGAAGAGACTGGAACATGGGATTTAAAAAAAGAGGTTGGAAAAGATTGTATAAGAAAGGGTTTTGAAATTTGAGTTGAAAAGTAAGTGAGAAAAGAAGTTTGATTAAAAAGTTTAAAAAACAAGGATGGAAGTGAAATTTGTTTAAAGAGTATGGAAAAGGAGGGGGGAAAATGGAAAGAAAAAAAGGTGGGAAAAGAAGTTTTAGAAAAAAATTTTGGAAAGGGAAGTTTGAAAAGAAAGTTGGAGAAATCGATTTGGAAAAGGAATAAAAATTGAAATTTCGTTGAGGAGTTTGGAAATAATTTAATAAAAATACTATACAGTTGGTGATTGTCTCTAATTCCTTGCGAGTTCGTATTGATGCCAGGTGTAAAAAGCATCTATTATGCCTGCTACATAAGTCCATATAAATTCTCGAAGTTTGACGTTACAAGCACAAGAAAATAGTGCAGTACAAACGTAATAGTGAAAAGAATATACCCGTTATAAAAATAGGTGTTCGAAAATGTAGGTGAAATCAATCCTTGTACATAAAAATGCTAGGCTAATTACATAGTTTACGTACATTGATCGGAAAGCTTACGTAGATACTCATCTTTTCCTAAGTAGGTATGACTAATTCTTCACTTCTTGACAGTTTCTTAATAATATTTAGAAACTAATTTAGTATTATTTCTTTTAATTTCCTGGATAAAACAAATACAGTACCGTCGGAAATTGTCCGTACGATTGGCGCAAGCACTATTAAAAATCACTGCTGGAGTTTAACTATGATAACTCGGTGAAAAAAAGGAGATAGAATATTTTTTAAAAAGCAGTTGGAAAACTTATGAAATTCCACGTCTAGTGGTGCGAACCAGATTTTTTCTTGACCTTCTGAAAAGAATACAGCACGTGAGAAGTTTTAAAACAAAATTCAAGATTTTCTCGAATTTTGTACCTCAATTTCAACTTTTTGCATGACAGGTTAATTGTTGCAAAAATTTGAAAATTATACGACATAGAGCCTAAATCTTTAACTTTAATTTAAGCCAAAGAAACTTAAAAAATCTTTATTGGTTTTCGTGATACGATTAAAAATGTTCAATCATATTTGAAGGAGGCGAGCAGCAAACCGCCCGAGAGCCATGATCGTCGATTAAAACTTAACTCAAATACGATTGAACATTTTTAATCGTATCTCGAGAACCAATGAAGATTTTTTAAGTTCCTTTGGCTTAAATTAAAGATAAAGCTTTAGGCTCTATGTCGTATAATTTTCAAATTTTTGCAACAATTAACCTAAGTCATGCAAAAAGTTGATATTGAGGTACAAAATTCGAGAAAATCTTGAATTTTGTTTTAAAACTTTTCACGTGCTGTATTCTTTTCAGAAGGTCAAGAAAAAATCTGGTTCGCACCACTAGACGTGGAATTTCATAAGTTTTCCAACTGTTTTTAAAAAATATTCTATCTCCTTTTTTTCACCGAGTTATCATAGTTAAACTCCAGCAGTGATTTTTAATAGTGCTTGCGCCAATCGTACGGACAATTTCCGACGGTACTGTAGTAGATTGTGCAACAAACGGACGCATTTCGCGATTCTACCGAATGTAAAGTTTGCCGCGCGAGCGCGACAATCGCACGACTGGAATCGCCATCGTCCACACGTTGCACATACAACTTTGACCAACATAACCGCGAGTGACATGTGGTTTAGGAGGCCGTCAAGAGAGGGAGAAGTTATCGGTTAGCTGTAACAGCATCATTTGAGAAATCGACAACTTCTCCCTCTCGAGACGAGTCTCCAAAGCAGTGTCTCCAGATCGTGGGATTTTTCAGCCCCCACTCTACGACCCACGAGCTCATGCTTTCTCTCTGTAGCAACAGTCACGAACCTATTGCTAGAAAAAGATAACATGAGTTCGTGGGTCGTAGAGTGGGGACCGAAAAATCCCACGATCTGGAAACACTGCTCCGAAGTCGCATTTCCCTCACGGGTGTTGGAAAAAAAATAACTTTCATTCTAATAATTTTTATTGAACTTACCAAATTTTATCAATTGAAATGCAGAAACAATAAAATGTATGTCTAAAATTTATACAAAAAAATTTCAGAAAAACTAATTGGTATAAATTGTGCTTACCACTAACTGCAAAAATTTTTTTTGTACATTCAATAATTTCCCGTCTATAATTGTAAACATAAATACGCTTAATGTATATGAAACGCGAAAGACCCATTTACGTTTTAAACGTATGATCGTGTTTCGCATGTAAGATGCGATAGAAATAAAAAGGGAAATTAATTTAAAATGTTAATAGAATTTTATTAATTCGATAAGAATAAGCACGTATTATAGCCAGAATTGTGTATATTTTACATATAGTATGCATTAAAACATTTATTGAGTCGTTTCTTCATTAAAAATTTATATAAAAAAAATTTCCAATTTAAATAATTAAAGGTCATTTTTTAAAAAAATAATTTAATTTTTACAAAAATGAAAAGTTATTTTCTTACCAAAAAGTGTGATTTATGGAGGACCAAATTAATTTTTAAAAATAAATTTAAAAATCTTTTATTATTATAATATAATAAAAACTCATATATTGGATACAAGTTCTAATCTCTTAAAATTCTATTACATAATTTTCCACAAAAAATATTATAATTAGGTATTTTTCTCTATTTAGCGAACTTTAAAGGTTATCGAAGAATTTAATATGATGTTTAAGTTTAAAAACTTGAAAATTTTAGGGTATTTTAACGAATTCTAAGAAGTTCAACGATTTTGAGGTATAAAACAAAATTTAAAGTTAAGTTCTTTGTGGATGAAATTACAGTACAACCTCGCTAAGAGGAGACCCACGGGGGGTTAGGGGGAAGAATTCCGAGAAATAGCGGGCCCTCACTACTGGGCGTCGAACTCGGAAATTACGCCTGTGTGCGAAATGTGCGTATGCGTTGGCATGAGTATGGTCTGTAGTGGGGGAAGCTTTCGAGCTGAGCAAGGTCATTGGATCTCTTATCGGGATACCTCTTAACAAGGTTGTACTGTATTAATAATTTTAATTATAAAGAATTTTAATTTTAATCACTAATTAATATTTTCACTTATATGCATAAAAAGAAACGTAAATTTTTAAGTTCAATTCTAAACTCTGTGGTTTAAGGGCGATGGAATCTGAAAGTAAAAACTGTCCTTAAACTGTCAAAAACTGTCAAAATCTGTGGAAAGAAATAAAGCTATCATGTGGACTTGAATTTTTCCAGCCAAAGGCAAAAAAGGGAATATTTATAAGTTTTAGATAGAAAAAAATAGAGAGAAGAAATGAATAAGGGGCGCTTGATGATAAGTTTGTCGAATACTCACTTTTATAGTCCCAAAATAGCGTTTAATTATTTCCTATCAGAAACGGTGGACATTTTGACTTCCATGATGGAAGAAACGAAATATTGACAGCTGCAACAGTGCTCTCAAACGGGGCACCCTGCGCGCGCAGCACGTATTGGCTTACTGCTAGAGAAATTCTCCCATTGATCAATTTAATTCGATTTTGAATCGAATGTAATCGCCAGATTACATTCAATTGCAAAATATCTCTAGCAGGAATCAATATTTAGTTTCTTCCGTCATGGAAGTCAAAATGTCCCCCGTTTCTGGCAGGAAATAATTAAACGCTATTTTGGGACTATAAAAGTGAGTATTCGACAAACTGATCATCAAGCGCCCCTTATTCATTTCTTCTCTCTATTTTTTTCTATCTAAAACTTATAAATATTCCCTTTTTTGCCTTTGGCTGGAAAAATTCAAGTCCACATGAAAAGTTGACAGAATTAAACAGACGCGCAACAAGCGTCTCAAAACAGTGGGTGTCGGGAGCCACCCTACATATTAAAAATCAATAAAAAAAAAGAAAAAGAACAGGTTAAAACCCCTCAAAAAGTGCGTTTATTGTGGAATTGTATTATCCTTCTAATAATGTCGACATCCATGCATATTGCAAGTAGATATACTCGAATTACTGTCTGGGTGTCTTAACTCCGTTATTGTTGCGCCCCTGGGATCTGAGTTTTTCTACATGAGAAATTTTCAAATTCCATCAGCCTTAAGATAAAATTATTAAAAGTGACCATTTTTTACATCTACACAGTAAAGTTCATTCCATTTTAATAGTTGTTGAATAAAATGAAGAGATCAAATTTTGAGTTTAGAACCTGTATCCACTATTCATCCATAAATAAAATAAAAAATATTATCTCAAAAATAAAGATAATTGATTTGTAAACTATTGAAATTCGTTGCACAAAGTTTAAAATATCAGTACGAATTTCCCGAAAAATTAAATTCATAAATCTTAGACGTCAAATAATTTTAATTTTACACAGCTAATATAATTTTAACCCTTAAAAGACATAATTGTTTTAAGATTCATAAAGTAAAAACGTGTCTCATTTACACCCCACAAGTAAACCTAGGAAACTGTCTCATGCCGATTTTGATGTAACTTGGCAGAATTGTAGAACTAGGAAAAATAATCAACACTTACTTTTTTTATATCGGCCCATAAACAGTACTAAGGGTAAAAACTACCCGATATATATTGAGCCGGTTAACACCGTCGAGTGTAAGTATACTTACGCGCGCGTAGAACTATTTGGAGGAGCGAATCTTGCGCCTCAAAGAGAGTAAAAAAAAGGGTTGTCATTCAAGCAAAAAAGAAAAACATAACCCAAGAAGTTAAATCTAAAAAAAAAAAATGAATTTTATAAGTTCTACGCGCGCGTAGATATTTACACGCGCCTAAACTCGACGGTGTAAACCGGCTCATTATAAAGGGTGGTCTTCACCTTTCAATGGCAACAGGTAGGGTAATTCAAAAAGAGAGATGCTTCTATTAGGGTGGCATCCCATGGCTCCGGAATGCGTTGCGTTTTTGCGAAAAACCATGAGAGTGAGAGAGATAGTAGTGATGGTGCGTCTCTCTCACTCTCATGCTTTTACGCCAAAATACAACGCATTCCGGATCCATGGGACGCGACCCTAAGGGGTTTTTGATGTCGCTGAATTAAAAATTACGAAATTCAAGATGGCAGATCCAATATTCAATATTTTAACCATAGAGTTTTAAGAATAGAGGTGAAAAGGTATGCTCTGAAAGTGTTTCCCTAATAGAAAGAGAAAGGAGATGAAAGCAACCCTAACTGTCTCTCTCTAGTGACACATGTGGAATCGTGCGTTTTGAAACAAGTGTGAGGGTACCGTCCCATGCAGACGCAAAACACAAAGCGTAAAATGACAAACAATATTCCTCATAGATATAAATAATTATCTGTTTAGCACAACTTACGGATGGAAACTCGAGCTCTGTTAAATGGAGCCTGCTGTTTTTTGCACAATGCACAAACTATCACCATATAAGTATTAAATAAAAAACTCAATTAATAATTAATCATATTGTTGAAACAAACCAAAACAAGCTAACCGCAGTAACGCCAGTAACCTAGCATGATCCAACGAAAGTTAACCTATATACGGCAATTAACAATGCACATGCGCGATTAGAGAGAGACAGGTAGGGTTCCCTTCATTCCTTTCTCATTCTATTATAGGGAGTCACTTTTCCACTCACAGGAAAGTCTATCCTTTTCTATTCTTATATATATATATATGATTTTAATTCCTTAATCACCCGACTTATTATAGTAGAAAAACGGAAACTACCCCTCGCGTGCGACAAGCAAGCGCCATATTGGATCCGCCATCTTGAATTTTGTAATTTTGAAATCAGATTTGAATTCAGCGACATCTAAAAACCCTAATAACTGTATCTCACGAGGGGTTGACAACTCGGCCAAGCGGGTGTACACCTACTTCTGACTTCAAGATATTTCAGGATATTTCAATGACTTCAGAAGATTTCAAGAAAATTCGAATGAATTCACGTGACTTCAAGTGAATTCACATGACTTCAAGTGACTTCACAAAAAATTCACCATCAATTTGATGGTGAATTAAAGTGGATTCAAGTGAATTCACGTGAATTCAAGTGACTTTAAAAGATTTCACTGACTTCAGGAGATTTCAAGAAAATTCAAGTGAATTCACGTGACTTCACATATTTCAGGAGAATTCAGAAGATTTCAGTGCACGTGTACACCTGATTTCAAGAGTTGTCAACCCCTCGGCATCTCACCTTGGGATCACCCGACTTGTTGCCATTGAAAGGTGAAGACCACTCTGTATATATAAGGGGTAGTTTCTACACTTAAAATTGTTTATGGGCCGATATAAAAAAATAGGTGTTGATTATTTTTTCTAGTTCTACATATCAGCCAAGTTTCATTAATTTCGGCGTGTTACAGTTCCCAGGTTTACTTGCCAGTAAAAAAACCTTTGTAAAAACTAAACTATTTGATATTCTGACTTGATTTTATCTTCAAACTTATTGAAAGTATATTACAACACAGAGACACAAAAAAAAGTGGTCTGTACTTCTCATCTGACTATGCTACCCTTACAGATTTCGACCTGCTGAATCCGAATCCGTCCTCAGAATTTTCCCCTATCCTAGGGTAAAAGTGTGAATTTTAGAATTTTCTTTTACGAGGAAAATTATAACTGCAACGGAACCTGAAAATTCTAAAATTCACACTTTTACCCTAGGCTAGGGGAAAATTCTGAGGACGGATTCGGATTCAGCAGGTCGAAATCTGTAAGGGTAGCATAGTCAGATGAAAAGTACAAACCACTTTTTTTTTTGTGTCCGTGTATAATTTTTAAAGTAGTAGAGTTTATATAGTTCAAAATTAAAATTAAATATATCAAAAAAAATATAATAAAATAAAACAACTAAACTCAAACTGAATAAGCTTTTTCTACCTTTAGGGTGGCGTCCCATGTAGGCGCAAAACGCAAAGCGTAGAATGAAGAGCCAATTGCAGAACACTTTTAGATATCTATCTTCTCAAAGATTCTCTATCATTGGCTGTTCGTTTTGCGCTTTGCATTTTGCGCCTGCATGGGATTCCACCCTTAGATACTCAAAATTGGAATAATAGTGTAGTGCGATGCATGTGAATCCAGTGTGTACTTTAAGGTTTCGTGTGTTCCTAAAGTCACGAGATATATTCCTCGATAATATCACAAACACACACACTAAGAGGAAATGCACTTTTATCGTTCAAAAATGTCCAGTCATCAACTTTCATCCAATCTTTAATTTTTTAAATTAAAGTGCATTAAATTTTGAAGAACTTCGCGATGAGAACTCACACAGTAAAAATAATTTTTGTATTATTCCATATAAATAAATTCTTTTAAACATAGGACGGTAGCGAAAATTGGCCCATCGCCCCAACTAACTATAAACTGATGCAAAATTAAAGCTCGTGTTCAGTTGATCAAATATACGTCGTGCGCTAACCTTATTGGTCAATTCATATGTCACGTGAATTTAAATTGTCATTTTACTTTCTATAGACGAAACACGCGCGCGCCTAATCTCGTAGTGTTAAAACTCACACCAAGAGTAAAAGTAATTTTTGGGGCAGAATGATAATAATATATATAATATATAACAATATTGATAATAATAATAGTATCGAATAATTCATTTCAATAATAATTAATTACATATTCCTTGTTTGCTTCCAGCACTGCAAAATTTTTAAATATTACCAACGGAATTTGAATAACCCGGGCATTTCAGTGGTACAGTAATGTTCAACGATGCCTTCCTCTATTTTGTAACGACCCAACCCTGATTTCCATAATATTCTACACTCGAGTCTTTCAAATCTCAAGTTCTCCCAAAAGTCAAGTCAACTTTCTCCCAAATGTCAAGTTCGTTCATCTCTGGTTTTTCTCAAATTTCACTTGATAACTACTGCGCACGCTTTGCATTCAGCATCTGATTGGTTGCATGTGCAATTGATGTGACGCATGAACAAATGATGTGACTATAGAGAATCAAGAATTTCTTGAAATTTGGGAGAACCACTGGCAAAAATTTCTTGACATTTGGGAGACTCGAGTGTAATGGAAAACAGGGTTGGGTCGTTACAAAACAGAGAAAGACATCGTTGAACATTAAAGTATGTATCTAAGCAGCTTTTCAGAAAATGTGGACGGGATGATGAAACCTCCCTTCATGGTGCGTTTATACCTCTGTCCGACCGACCGGTGCAGGCAGAAAGTACATCCTATTATAAAAAGAACAGTAGTAACGTAACGCTTTTTCCTTATTGGTCAGATGAAAGTGATGACGCGGCGTATATTGAACATGGCGCGTGACGCGGGAAATCTTAAATCTTAAATAAATATTGTAGCAAATGTACGCGCGAAGCGCGCGTTTAATCTCGTAAGAGTAAAAGAGATAGAGATTGAAAAATTGGACAAAAAGAACTCTCTATCTCTTTTACTCTTATGTACTTTCTGCCTGCACCGGTCGGGCAGGCCGAGGTGTAAACGCACCATCATGTCCTAGGTCGATGCCCGGCACTAGACCCTCAGGGCAGCTTTGCTGGAAACAGAGGTGATCAGGGCGCTACGTAAACTAACGACATTCTAGATTTCTTTAGGAGGACTGGAATGGGGGGCTGGTGAGCGTCAGGGATAAAGGGACTAGGCATAATTGGTTTTTAGCCTGAGAGCCAGCAGGGCCCCACGGGGGTGGGGCGCCTCGCCCGAACTATTCATCCATCCATCCATCCATCTAAGCACCTACTTACCGACTAAGTGGATAAACATACTAAGATCGAAAACGCATATTGAAATAAAATTTCGGATAAATGATAATTCTGCTACATGAAAATTCTCGCATTTAAAAATTCTAGATAATGGAAATTAGGAGAAATGATTATTCGCGCCAAAAGAGGTTAGGCCGAATATTAATTTGATCAAAAAAACTGAGATTAAATGATTAATTGTTGAAATTGAAGTTAGGAGAAATGTAAAGTAGGGAAAACGGATATTAGGTTATATAGACCCTAATATAGAAATTAGGGCAGATTTTTTTTTATCAAAAAAAGTCATTAAGAAAAATTGTTCAACTTTTTGAGTACTACGAACATTCGCCATTAGAATTTTTAAATTAAAAAAAAAGTTGTTTCAACATTTTTCAAAATGCTCCAACTTTTTCAATTTTTATTCAAAATATCTGACCAACGAACTTGACCTTCATTTTAGGACACTAAAAGAGTATACCAAAGGACAGACAGACTGACAGACATATTCGTAAAGACATGTTTTTCGGGTTCGGCGGGCCCTAAAACGTGCACATTTGACAAAAACTGGGGGATCAAATTTTACACAAATCTAATACCTTCTCAGATGAGAATTCATAATATACTTAATAAATTTTTTTTTTAAATGGCAACCATTACATACTACGATTCACAAATGCTTTTAAAATTTAAATACTGGTTTTATAGGCCACTACTTTTTTATAATAATTCCTGGGACTTTCAATGATATTTTTTCAACTTTATTTCATATCAATTATTACTGTAATATATCAATAGGGATATAAGTTTAGAAAAAACTTAAAAATTTAAGAACTTATATTTTTAGTTTGAATTATTATGTTTTAGTTTTAGCTCAATTTTCTTCGGTCATTTTACGAGATATATATATTCCCTAAAGAATAGATTCATCTAAAATATTTTTTTTCTATTCTACAAAAAAATAAAATGACACATATTTTTTTAATTTGATATGATATGTAAAATTGTTGATATATGTCAAAAATTTTTTAAGTTACGAAATCGGAAAAAATACTATTAATTCAAATATTTATTGTTTCTTAACTATTATGTAGAAGAAAACGGTATTCATTGAAAAGTTGATGATTGCTTGTCCCTTTCATGTACCTCTTAATGCAATAAAATAATTTGTTTATTTGTATGAAAAATTTGCAATTGTTTTAAACAAATGGCATTTTCTCCGAGTGGGCATTCGCGAAATTGTTTTAATTTGGTACAAATTTACATCATAGTCTACAGCAGTTCTGATAAAAATTTCAGTGTTGGGCGAAATACTTTTCTAGAGACTACATAATCGAATATATCTAAATATATTATATATAGGCGAAATACTTTTCTAGATATATTCGATTATGTAGTCTCTAGAAAAGTATTTCGCCCAAGACTGAAATTTTCAATCAGAACTTCTGTAGACTATGATGTAAATTTGTACCAAATTAAATCAATTTCGCGAATGCCCATTCATTGAAAATGCCATTTGTTTAAAACAATTGCAAATTTTTCATACAAATAAACAAATTATTTTATTGTATTAAAAGGTACATGAAAGGGACAAGCGATCATCAACTTTTTCAGTTGATACCGTTTTCTTCTACAGAATCGTTTATAGAAACAATAAATATTTGAAAAAAGTATTTTTCATAGCACGTCTGCGGAAAGTTCGATTTTCCGCCCCTCCGAAGACTCCGGAAAGTAGCCGATTCCCTAGCTCGTGTGGAAAGTAATCCGAGGTTCCATTTTCGTCGACGATGTCCACGACGACGGCGGCGGCGGTGTCGGCATCGACGATGGTGGCGACGGCGCCAACAGTTGCGCCACCGGCGGCGCCAACAGTGGCGATGGCGACAATTATGGCGCCGCCGGTGGCGCCACCAATGAAAACGAATATGGCGCCACCATTGACGACGACAATGACGAAACCAGTGGTGACGAAGATGGCGCCGCCGGTGGCACCACCAGTGTCGACGACGATGATAGCGCCGCCTGTGGCGACGGCGGTGGCGTCGGCGGCGAAAATCGAATTCCCCAGACTCGCTATGAAAAGTAATGTGTTTGACATGTTGCGAACCAGCCTTGTCAAACAAATAGCTATTTTCCGATTTCGTGATTTAAAAAATTTTTGACTTATCTCAACAATTTTTCATATCATATCAAATTAAAAAAATATGTGTCAGTTTATTATGTTTGTAGAATAGAAAAAAAATATCTTAGACAAATCTATTCTTTAGGGAATATATATATATATATAT
>UCOK01018754.1:0-45567 GCA_900474325.1 Synergus umbraculus | reverse complement strand
ATATCAACTTCATCATACTTATATACTAACTGTCCAAATGTTTGCAACTTGCGAGATGAAACTCGGTTGTCCCTCTATTAACAAAAATTGTAAGTTAAAAATGCGCCAATCAACACTCGGCAGTTGGCGCAGTTCATTTACTATTTCCAATGGGAATTTCTGCAACGTACTATTGCAGTATATAAAGTCTCCGACAGGTAAACTGCTCATTCTCCTAGTGACTATGGTAATTTCTCTAAACTATTTTTCAATTTATACTGTTTAAGCTACCAATCTTTGTAATTATAGTTTTACTTTTTATTTATATGGGTATCACTTATTGCTAAAGTCAATTTGCTATTAAAGATATTAACCTTTGCAAGTCTCAATGGTAATTTTTAAAGTCGTACTATATTTAAAACTAGTACAGAAACAGTATTTCGTCGCATTACTATGGCAAATAAATCTATTTTTTTTATTATATCCTCACTTTCCTATTGACTTTAGTAAAAATGAATATTATATTATTACATTCTACAACGAAAAGTTTCTCCGTGCGGAGCTAGCCTTTACGTAATACATATAATAATAATAATAACAAATTTTTGAATCTTATTATTCATCATCGTAAAAATTTTTTTAATCGCCTCCCCCAAAAAAATGTTCTGGATCCGCCTCTGTCACGAACTAATAGTAAAATATATAGAAATAGTGCAATATTCCATTTTACTTCAAAAACAAACAAATTATTATATGTAAATTATGTAAATTATTATATTCTTAAGGAGGAGAATATTTTCGGTAATATTCTCGAGAAATTTACATCTCTATAACTTTAGTGGGAAATTTTTGTTTACAAATCAGACTCAATCTAGGATGATCTAGGGGTAAATCACTTGAGTCATCTGGCAAACACTGACAATGACACCTGATGGACAAAAGTAAATAAAGGAAAACAAAGAAAAGTAAATAAAGCTCATATCCAGATTCCAGATGTAATTCCTCCAAGATAAACTCTCTTAAAATCCAGCTCGTCTCTTTAACTCTCTACCAAATGTCTGAAGATGCAAAGTGCCTACAAAGAATGCACATATTCAATGTTATCGTTCAAGTGCAAAAATCCGTTAAGATAATTATTTTAGAATTATAGGCCTCGTCTTAAAAATCATCTGTTATATGCATTTATATATTTATATACATTTTCTTATATATACTCAACAGAAATACCAAATTAATAATGCGATTATGAGATCTTGAAGGCCACTTGATAAAAAAAGATACCGTAATAATATTTCCACTGATTTACTTGAAAAATGCATATCTCATATCTTTTCATTTTAATTACAGCCATGCGAATTTCCTCGAGAAAATCTAGACATTGCAGAACTGGAGGAACTAGTTTACAAATGAATGTGCAGTATGTTTGCACATGTGTGCGTATTATAGGGACAGTAATTCCAAGAGTAGTTCTTGGTGACGTCTGACTAACCGTCTATTTTGACCTACACTCTGGGTCGCGTGAGTAATCGAACCAACACATATAAACCGACTTGTATAATTTTCAGAGTGTCATCTTTACCCACCAAATACTATAAAACACACATTGAAAAGATATCGAGATGAAGGGTTACTCCCACGTTTCAGGATTTCAATTTTTATGGAAATGTATCATCAAATGGAATATAAAACGAAGTCTTCGCCCACGACGTCTGGTAAGTATGTTTTTCTGAAAAATGTTTTGCTAAAAGTCTGCATTTTGCTAGGAAAATAAACTGATACGAAAAGCGTTAATGCGAGAGTTGAAAGCCTTTTAAAATTTCGCGTTCAATTTGCACACTATAAATAACTTGGTTCTTATATAGAAACACGTCATTCATATTTACAGGGAAAGGCAACTCTAATTTTAAAAAGCAGAGCCGAAAATCAAATTCTGAGTTGATCTTATCCGAATTCGAGATTAGGCAAATCTCCAATTTTTGATTTCGCTTGAACTTTGAAGGTAATACAAACTGCATTCCTATAGAAGGATTCGTAGAATTTATTCCTTAAAGTTCCACTAATTTCTTGAAAACTCTTTAAAGAAAAGGATATTTTGAAAAGGACATTTTACAGCATTGATTTATTTAAATAATCACTGTTGTTTTTTTTAGAAGGATATAATATGCAACCTGGACTTTGAAAAAGAAATAATTGGCTCGAGAGACTAGGTATCATTTACTATAGTTGGAATGAAAGGAAGGAAATCAAAACTGGACTGAGATGTATCAATCAGATAGTCCTATTATAGGAGCCTGTTCCAAGACAGAACCCAAGGCAATTACACATCGCAGTATCCAAAGTCACGTCTCCTCTTTTAATTAACTAGCATTTCACTTGCATTAATTATCATACCCCATAGGAAGGTAGGAAGGTTCGCAAGTATGTGGGCTCAAACAGTCGTGTATCACTCGACAGATTAATGATTTTACTTTCATTTGCACATAGAACATAGTACTGCTTGTTGAACTCGTCTACTGCCGGACGGAAAAGTATGTAATGAATTCCACTTTCTTGCGACTAGGTCCTGTCGAAGTCAAACACACGCTCTTATTCTTCACGGTGAACAGAAAACATAATTCACTCCAGAAATAATTACAAATATTAGAAAATTAAGGCTGAAAATTAATTTACCATTTGGGAGTTAAATTGAAAAATAGATAAAAATTGAAAACCAGATAAAATTAAAAACATTATTACGTGCACCTAACTGTTTTTAAATTGAGGATTGGACAAATAAGTAACTTTAGTATAAAGTGTAAAGAATAATATAATAAGAGCCTTCTATTTCTTAAAGCTTCAAGTAAAACTTGATTCTCTGCTTTCAGCATCACGAAGGGCATATAGAAACGTTATACTTTACTTGCCAAGTTACTATTATGCTCGGTCGCTCCTCCGGAAACGGAGACGTTATTATTTACATTATAGGCATTAGGGAACATTAGCGGGAATTAGCAGTCGGTTTACGATCACACTTTATGTTTATGGTTAACCTATATTATGAAACAAATAAACCAATGCACTCTAGAAATGTACGTACGGATAATTACAAATGAAAAGCATTACATTTAGTTGAATATTTTTTTTTTACCGGGAAGGAAATGTTTTCTCTGAGTTTTTAAGGGCGTTGGACCCAAGTATTAAGCTCAAAATTCCATTCTCCATTTTACTCAACAAAAATTATAGATAAATATTTTTTCGCTCTGTAGCGCTAATCTTTTTTCAAATATAAGACTGCTTACAGAGCAAAAAAATATTTAATTTCGATACTTTTTGCCTAAAACGTAGAATTCGAAATCTAATTTCAAAAATCAATATTTTCATTTTATTTAAAAAATATTTGAATTCGATATTTTATCGCTCTATACGCATAATTCTAGTTAAAAATTGATTAATTATACAGAGGGAAAAAATTCGAAATTTAATATTTGTTGAGTAAAATGAAGAAATTGTATTGTTAGATTAGAACTTGGCTACAATACCCTTAATGTATTTGAAACCCAATGAGAAGTTTTTTAATTTAAGAAGGAAAGTAACGGTGATCCATTACACAGGAGCGCATCGAATATTCTAAGCAGTAACCAGATACGTTAGTTGCATTCCGTTATCGGAAAGCAGAACCACCGAAACGACAAACACCGCTACACTAAACCACCTGGGGGACATTTTACGTTCGCAGCATTGCGATGTCTCGATTTCGGATTTAAACTTTCTATCGACTAGGAAAATTATTGCGTTCGGTGCAAGTTTACTCAGCAGGGAAGAAAGTCAATGAAAGTGATGTAAGTGCGCATACGATTGTCATTTGGCATTCTTTTGTACGTTACTATATGTTACAGGAACTCACCAGGAAAGTTAGTTTAGAAAATTAGCACGCGCTGGTAAATTTATAATCCTATTGTAAAAGCCTTTGTATGCTGAAAAATTCCATTTGGAAAGTTTTAATTAATTCTTTCTTTGAATTTTATTAGATATATGCATATTATTATATTATAAGCTGAAACAGAAAAATTGTATTTATTTGAAATTAAGAAAAATATTTCTTGCAGCAACGATTGTGATATTCGTGAAGCAAGAATTTTTATATTGTATCAAGTAAAACAAAATTTGAAACAAGTATTTATATATACTTAATTCAAGAAGCAGTAATTCATACTTTTATTTAATCATCTTATGAAAATATTTATTTGATCTAATAAATTATTTGTACATGCGTTTACTTCAATTAAAGTGATTTTTTTCCGTGTAATCACAAGTTTATAACTTGTAAAGGGATAAATTTCGCAAAGACTTAATAACAAATCTAGAATCAATTTTAAAGTTAGTAAATTCTAACGGATATTATAATTTTATTGAACTGAGAGCTTTATCATAACGGAACTAAAATAATTTCAAAATTTATGTATGTATATTATCTTTATTTAATCAAGATTTTTTTTACTGTGTTACAGATATTACTAATTTCCGAGACTACTTTCCATGTGGGAGAAACGTGATGAAAAGAAACCAGAAGCTTGTTAAATTACGTTAAAATATATTTAACTTCCCCAAGAAAGGAGGTAATCCGATTTAATTAAATGTCCCCGATTGACTAATCAATTATTATACTTAAGGCATACTTAAGAGCCTGGAATAATAATTTATAAAGAAAACTACCTTCTGAAATTGAATTTAGTTTTGCATATTTTTATGTTGAAAAATGAAGTAAAAAATTGAAATGCCTGCAAAAGGAACGACTATTAACTTCTCAGCAAGGCAACGAGTATAAATAAGCACATGATAGGTGCAATAACAACTTCAATCAAAGAGTAATTACAGTAACATAACATTTGTAGAGCCAATCGTTTGAACCTGCTTAATGAGGATTTTATGTGACTTGCAAAATCAGTAACCTAAGATCTTTTCATTGAAGCTTTTGATTGCTGAAAGGTCATCAAGAAAATAAATTTTTCTGCACAGTCAGCTATTATGTGGAGCAATGAATAATTCGTATTAGAACCTCTTATTCGTTAAGGGCGTCGGATTTGCTTCACCGTTTGAATAGAACTATATGTACACAGCGAAAAGGTATCTAATTCTAATATTTGTTGAGTCAAAAGAAGAATTCAAATGAAGTTAGAATTGAAATTCAACTCCTTTACAATTCTCGATTTGAATTTCAATTCTCTACAATGTTTTCGTCTTCGAATCGGAATATTCTCTCCTTATAGAATTCTAATGTAAAATGCTTATTTGAAGCGTGAACTCTGATTTATTATTTCAATCACGTGAGTGACTCTAAAAGGTAAAGGTGCTCCGCCAAATCACACCTATAACCCAAACCATAGAATTAACATTCTTTATACAGACGGCATTCGGCCAGTTGGTTAGTATTTTAGAAGTTAAAGAATAATCTAAAAATTGATGACTTGCGTAATCTCGAATTCTGATAAGGTCAGTCAGAATTTTATTTTAAGAATTGCAAGAGGTTTCCAAAAATTTTCAGAGATATTCTTGCGAGAAATAATGGTTCGTAGCTCGTCTTGGCATGATCCCCTGAATATATATTAATACTTTTCTGTTTCTTTTTCACTTTCAGATAATGGTGGGTTTCGCTGGCAGTCGAGCTATAGGCGTTTGAGAGAAAAACAAAACCGACATTCGCCGGAACTCGGGAGCGATATTCAAACTAAACACTGGCCTTCAGAAGCCACCGGGCAGAACAAATTTTTAATTATTATTGAGGCGAGAAATAATAATAATGCACGACCTTCACAATCTATTCGCGAATTTAATTTTCACAAGCAATTATAAATGCTCATGGAAAAAGAAAAACAAAAGCTTCAATTTTTCCTTTCGAATCCAATACCAAGTTTTATGTAGGTCAGGTATTCTAATCTAATCATGTTTCTAATTTAAAAGTTCTTGAAATTGAAACCAGTTAAAAATTGATAATTTGAATTAAGGCTTTCGGAACTTTATCCTGAATGAGTTTGAAGAACCTAAATCTTTTTGCAATGAAATGCAGTTGCAATTTTCCCTCTTTCGTTTGCAGGGCTTTCGGCTTTGCCTGTGTTCGTTGACAAAGTCTTATCTTGAAAAACGCAAAGGAGCTACTCAGCTTAGTGATAAGAAGTTATCTTTATTACGTGGTAATTGCTTGTCGAGTCAGTGTTAACATTGTTTTCTATGATATGTATGTTATAGAGGTATATCCGCGTCGCCTATTCGTTCCTGTCTGATAAACTTTTAAAAAATCCATCTGTTATTTATGCTCAAGGGTAATAATCAGGTAATTTGTCTTGTTAACTACATAGTGTCGTTTCTATTTTATTTTTAAATGGTATGCGGTCTTTAATCTAACTCAATTTAGATAATGCAATGAATTCATAAAGATTGCAGTGTAATATAAAGTTTGTAATAATTTAAATCGAACATTAAAGCAACTGAAGAATTAAACTTTAAAAAAGCAAACTTTGAAGCATTCAGCAATTTTAAAGTTGGATAAATCTTACAATAACTAGTAACTTTCCTCTCTCTTCTAGTATGATACTTGACCCCCAGCTTAGAAGAACGATCAACCTAGAGAATGAAGATGCCAACATCAGAGTGAGAAGACATCATCCATCGTTTCTCTCTTTTCTCTAATAATAGTGCAAACCCTTGGTTGGATCTAGACGAAATGCCACATAGGAATCCAAGCACAACCAAGGTCCTGAACAATCCAACTTATAAAGTTTTAAATTACACTGCGCAAGCATCTAATTTCGAAATTTTACCAATTTTTCAGAAAAATACTATTCAATCTGAATTCCATCCTAGTACTTGACCTTCAGCTTGGAAGAACCATCAGTTTTTGCCAAAGAAGTAGAGTGAGAAAACCTGATCTATCGTTCCTCTGGTTCCTCTAATAATAGTGCAGACAACCCTTGGTCGATCTACAGATGAAATGCCACCTAGGAACCGAAGCACAACCAAGGTTAAGATGCTCCCGGGATTAGATGAAGCTTCGAGATCATTATCAGCATGCATACGCTAATTCTGTGCGTTTCTCGTTTCTGGCAAAAAGAAGAAAGAAATATTAGACAAGGGCAAGCGCAAATGGTTTTAAATTTAAATAATCAGTGGAATAGTGGGTGACTATAAGGAGGCACCTGGTCGAAAGTCTCGGAGAAATAGAAAGTTCAGTGTGTCATTCGATTTGTAATGCCTTGTGTTAGTTACTCTTTAGACTTTAAATACTTTAGAGTAATAGGTACCATGAGTAATTTAATAATTGGATTTTTATTTTAATTTAATTTAATAATTTAATTTTCTAATTTAATTAGTAATTACTAATTCATTTATATAGTAGGGAGATACCAATTATTCATCTAGTTCATTTTTGTTACGTTTTCTTAGAAACGATCGAAATAAATATTTTTTCATTTCCGTTCTCAAATGGTACCTATAAATATAAATCTCTGATGATGCATAATGGGAAACACTTGAGGAGAATGGATGAGTCTAACGTCACTAATGTTTTTAGTTTACATCCATCACAATGTTCGTTCCAATAAATCGATCCGGTGAAATCTCCATCTAGTCATTATTTATTTTGCAAAAATACAACTGACTCACATTCGCGGTTATATACATATATTTACAAATGCACACATATCTTCAATGATTAGATAGGGATTATAGAGCTTTATAATTTTATCAGTGATATAAAGTGTCCTTATGCGACTGAGAGTGATAACAGTAATATAAAATCTCGATAAAATCAAAGACTTTTATCATCAATACTCTTCTTATTGAAATTAAGAGCTTGGATCTAAGTGTTAAGTTCAAAATTCATTTCCCCATTTTACTCAACGAAAATTATAGATAAATATTTTTTCGCTCTGTAACGCTAATCTTTTTTCAAATATAAGACTGCGTACATAGAGAAAAAATTTTTAGTTTCGATACTTTTTACATAAAACAAAGAATTCAAAATTTATGTTCAAAATTGATTATTTTCGTTTTACTTAAAAGATTTTTTAATTAGATATTTTCTCGCTTTGTACGCATAATTCTTGTTAAAAATGGATTAATTCTACAGAGGAAAAAAGTTATAAATTCAATATTTGCTGAGTAAAATGAAGAAATCGAATTTTTAGATTAGAACTTGACTCTAACACCCTTAAATTAAAAGCCCTATAAAGTCTCTTGCCCCCATAAAGGAATTCTATATTCCACATTGTAAATCTTCAAAATTCCATAAAACATTTTCAGAATATTGTAAAATATTTTTAAATTCCACGAGAAATTTTAAAATCTCTTAAAATGCAGAAAAATTTCTCAAAATTACTGGAAACCCATTGAAATCCCTTAAAATTCGCAGAAATCTTTGGAAATTCCTAAAAACATCTTTAAATATTTTCAAATTCCACTATACAATATTTAAAATTCCCTAAAGTGCATTAAAACCTCTAAAAAAACACTCTTGAAATAAAAAATCTCAAAAAATCTTTTAAAAATCAAAAATAAATTGAAATTTTTTTAAATTCGACGAGGACTATTAAAATTCCATAATATCATTTTAAATTCTTCAAAATTTTACGAAAAACTTTAAAATCCCTTAAAATATGTAAAGATTTCTTAAAATTATGCTGCAAAAGGTCATAAATCTGTCATATTCAAAAATATATTCAAATTCACCAGTCCAAAACAAAGAGAATATTTAACTACATCTGATCAAGTCATGGGAATCATTTTATTAGTATAATTCTGAAAAATGTAGATTTCACAAAAAAAAAAACATCTCCAGATAAGAAATTCGAGATGTCCAGGTCATCCTTTCCATCACAGACACTCACCTTTACTCACCTTCGTGTTGTGTCGCGCCCCTCCAATGCCGCAACCCAACTTGATTTTCCGAGTCTCACCGAACTTAGCCGAACTCTCACCGAACGTACCGAACGAGTCTCGCTCGGAAAACTTCGCCAGTCTTTCACTGCTCGTCGAATTGGTTGGGTGTTTTCATAGTTGCTTTCGAATTCCTCTTTTAATATAGGTGACTACGGTAAATACTCAAATCAAAGATCGCGAATTTCGAGAGTGGCGATCCTGTGATTGATACGTGACGTTCGTTCGATGTGCAAACTTTTGGTTTATCGAATTTTTAAGTTGGTGACGCTCCTTTCGTGAACGGTCGCTTTTGAACTTCGCTGATTTGGATTTCCACCCTCGACTTTCCTGTGGATTTACTTCGAACAACCAGTGAGGAAAATCTATTGAAACAGGTAGGATTTCCTCATCAATCTTCGTACTAGAAAAGAAAACTGTGCTCCGAAAGTGCTTTTTGTTTAATACAAATTATGTGTGTTTATTTTGTGATAATAGTGCAGCGAAATTACGGCCTTGCAAACATGGATTAAATTTCCATTTTAAAAGAAATTCAGTTTCCTTATTCCTGTGAAGCCGTAGATTGAATTCCGTTCAGATTATAATCGCAAGCTGTTCTCAAAAGAAGCGTTATCCGGTTTATAGAATTTCTACGATTTCGTTAAAAGAATGATTGCGATTTGATTAAATCGACGAATTGAAGCTTACCTTTGCTATTTTGGAGCAAGTATTAGGCATTAGGGCGGTCACTGCTCTGCCATTTAAATTCTTATATTTTATTTGTTTTTGGAGTTAGTATTCAGAAACAAGAAGTTATTTGAATTAGTTTTCAGATAATTTATTCTATCTTCTCAAAGAGATCAGAGAATAAATAAGTTTAATAAATCAATAAAATCAATCAAAAATTTTAAGTAAATGAAATATGTATCAAAATAAACAGTGAAATGTTTTCTTGTAGTTTTGTTGACGTCTGGGCCAGACTTTTGTATCTACAATAATGAACCTAATCTTGTGTTTCGTTATTGTGATAAACAGATAATTAAACTTTCGGAATAATTAATAAGGTGCTTGACGGAAGCGTCTTTACGATTTTGACAAATTGGATTGGGCGTCTTTTTTCATTATTACAAATCGTTCCAAAGCTTAGTGAGTAGGTGTTAATGAAGAAAGTGAGGAAATTATATCTTCAGATTTAATTATAGGGCACTCGAAATTACATTTTTTCTACAAAGTTTCTATAGACGGGCCGAGATAAATTATTATTGTATGATTTATCAGAAAACGGTATTCTCTGCTTCTATGTAATTATTTAATATTAACTGTCGAAATTTTAATTCAATTGAGAATGTTAGAAAATCTTTTTTGGATTTAATTCTACTGTTATTTAAAGACCACTTTCAAGTCGGTATAATCCAAATATATGATCAGGATCAGCGTCTATTGAAGTCTGCATTTGTCTCAATTATGCTTATATAATATATACTTACAATCACCGCGAGCGACGGTAAGAAGCAATTTTTACCGTTTCGAATGACGTTTTGATTTTTTACTTCTGCCTCTTAAAAAAATCTATAAAATCGTTCGAAAATTCATAAATCAGGGACAAGAATTTTTATTGAGCGTCCTTCGCCCGTAAAAAAATGGGCACCAAGTTCTCGGGTTATAAATTTTTTGAGAAGGTATTTGACCCTACCAACTTCAATATCATTATTTACGGTATTTGAAATTCATTATTTTTTAAATGTATTTAAAGTCTAAAGTATTTTTCAAAGTCTCCAAAGTAAAAATTATGAGAAAAAGAATAGAAAAAGTCTATGTAGATAATTTTTTAGATTCCATGAACAAAGAAATGTTCTCTGGATTGAAAAAAAATATTTGCAGTGCAAAATTGATGTCCTAAGCAATAAAATCTATTTTTGGAGTGACAATTTTACCGCTCGTAAATGCTTCGTTCCATTTAGCAGCATGTCTTAATGCTAAATAATTTTAAGTCGTGGGTATTTGTATTAGTCATTTTGTCAATGTTGACATGGAGTTTCTTGGGCAATTCACCTGTAAATATTTTATGTGTATGTATTTTATTAGTACGATGGTGTACATTTGAAATTCCTTTCGCCTAGAGCAAGGACGTTCATCAAAAGATTCTGTAAGAAGATAATAATGATTATGCGATTCTGGTATTTGCTTAATCAATAAGGGTGTCTCAATTAATTGATCACTTGATCTATTTCTGTCAGTCCAATATATAAGCAACCATTCCTCTCTGTCAAAGATTATTTCTCAATATGATACAAAATAATAATAAGAATGATAACTGAATTTAACTCGGAATTTAAAATAACAACTCTATTTATTTAAAAATATAAAAGTAGGAAGTTGAGTGTTTTGAAGGGAATGATGAAATCAATTTGAAAATAGTTTAAAACTTGTTAAATCGATTTACCCTTAATGACAAAATAATTTATTCAAAAACCATTAATCAATCATTAAAAGTGATATCGGATAACGGAGGTGTGAAAACGAATAGTCATCAATCATAGACCAATGATGGAAATCAATTTAGTTTATAATAGGGCATCAAGTCTATCTTCTATTTAAATATTCATTATTTCGATGTAATGTCTTGAAAAGGATTTTAAAAGATTTTATAGAAATACGATTTGTTGTTGAACGATTATTTTCTTATTCTTAGTCAATTTGAGACTTAAGATTTAAGAATCTTCTCTCTTTATCCTTTTTAAATTAGCAGCATCATTTTGTCATTAATTTTTTTTTCTCAGGTGAGCAGAATTCTGTCAGGATGCTGATCTTAAGAGATTAAAAGACATATTATCATACGCACGTAATTTTACCGGTTCAATGACCTTCGCAAGGTTGCCTTTTGTGTAGCCACGCACACACACTCCCTTCAAGATGCTCAATTTCATTCTTCATCGATTTTCGAACGAGGAACGAGAACCTGGCTAAACCGGTTAGCGAAAATAAAAAAAATTTTGGTTGTAGAAAGTGATTTAGAAGATACATATTATCATTCATTTTTGAGGCTTTATTTCAAATTTCAATGTTTTCCAATTTTATGAAAAATCAGTGTTAAAACATTAATTCATTTGCATTAACGTTAATTTTTTTGTTTGTTATTTTGAAATCACTTCAGCGAAACACGTGAATGGAAGTGTAAGGAAATGTAACACCTTAGTTATGCTGAATAAATGTCTGTATATTTATATGAATAAACAGTACACGTTGATATAAGAAGAAATGGATTGAATAGACACTGAATAAACTGTAGATGTGGAAGATGAGACCCGCGTGCGAAAGCTTGAAACAACGGAACTTTCAATTTTAGGTCTGTCCCTTTGGGTCCTTGCTGAGTTGGAGGTCCTATCCCTTCCACTATTTTGTATAGTGATACTGCAAATGGCGTTGAATCTCCAATATTCTTTCATAAAAAATAATTAATTCTATGTTTTACTTAATAATTTATTTAGTTAATTAATAATAATATTAATTAAATAATAATATCAATAATAGAAATCATAGAACTATACAGAATTCTATGGGGGTCGAGCATTAGTCGAAATAGGGGGTAGGCGCGCAAATAAATAATAAATTGAACTTTCTCGCGTTGTTCAAATAAATTACTAAAACTATATGTATTCGAGAACTGCTTTCTGCGTTTCTGTTCCAGACTTTTTGATTAAAGATTAGGTACGCGTTGTGTTTTGCTGTTGAATTGCTAAGATATAGTTATAGGTCACATTGCACGAACCGACAATGTCTATTATCAAGATTTGACATATTTAGTTCGTATCGTACATTTCTGTATGTATTTTATTGTATATACT
Organism: Synergus umbraculus; assembly: GCA_900474325.1. Taxonomy (NCBI): domain Eukaryota; kingdom Metazoa; phylum Arthropoda; class Insecta; order Hymenoptera; family Cynipidae; genus Synergus; species Synergus umbraculus. Next base: position 32,857 of record UCOK01018754.1, on the reverse strand, counting down.
CTCTTATCTTATTATATTGATTGAAAATCTATGGCGTAGCTAAAATCGTGTTTGGAATTCTTTTTCATCTTACGTGAACAATTTATGTTTCATTATTTTAATTGGTTATCTAACAGGGTGTCTATTCGTGCAGGAATTAAAGGAAATCCGGAAAAATACCTCGAAATCTATTGCAAATCAAATTCCTTCAACATTTCCCCGTACTAAATGTATTTATCAATTTTTTGCGGAATAATCCCGACTTTCTTTACGAGGCCCAAGATAATAAAATAATCACAGTCTCTTCGCGAGACTTAAATGTTTTTTATGACTCGCGAAAAATATACGACGACGTTTTATCGTTTGTCCTGACAAAAAAGGAGACAAAATAACGGGCCGAAAATTTGGTACAATTGAGATGACAATTTGCTGGGGCTTTTTATTTTTTAAGATCGTCCCGAGTTTCGACCATTAACCTTTGCGACACCCTCGACTTTTTGGCGACCGAATGTATGTGTGCCGTACACTAGTCGTAAACCTCGGGAGAAAAAATACGATGCATGCATGTACATACGTTTTTCAGCTGATATGTACATATAAACATGATAATCCAGTCGCCATTAACACTTCTGTGTGCACTAATAAATTCTTCCGTGAGATAACTTTTCTTCAAAATTTCTAATTAAATGGAATTTCGAAAATTGAGGAAAATATCGAGGGGCCGTTCACTAAAAGAATCAATGATTTTTCATAGTATGTAGAGAAAATCTGTCCAGATTGTTCAAAACTAGTTAACCTAATCAAAGTAGGGATCGATTTCTCCAAAGCATGATTACTCCAAAGCACGATTTGTCCAACCAACATTAATTTCAGAGCGTACTAATTTGAAAATGCAATGCAGACTAAACAGAGTGTCAAACGGTTGTAAAAATCGTCCAAAGCCAATAAATGGAAGCTGCTTCGAATTCGACAGAATAAAATTTTGTCAGAGGAACGATAATTTCAGAGCGTATGAATTTACACATTAACGAGAATGGCTCGCTGTTTTAAAATAGAGTGAAAGTTGATAATGAAGGAAGAGATTTAAAGATATAACTAGTTATCTAAAAGTTATTAAGAGGACTAGAATGATTAAAGTTCGCGAAGACTTTCAAAATAAATATCTTCCACAGAACTTTAAATTTTATATAAATACGTAGATTGAAGAATATATCATTTATAAATGAGCGTCAATTATACTCTTAGGATTTCATATGCAATCTTGAGCCTTTAATCAATGCAAGTTTTTAAATTCCTAAAGAGGCCGTGAAGACTTGCAAGGTCGCCGGGAGGGTCATAGCTGGGGAAAATAGTTATAATCTATCGTTGTAGCGATACGATTTTTGTAATGTTTAGCACCTTCTAGAAATACCCGGTATCAATTAATGAAGGTGCCAAACATTTACTATCACCCGCCACGGTGGATCGCGTATTGGAATGCAAATTGAATGTTGGAACCCGTATAGGCAAGATAGGAGGCTTATTATTTGCAGGAACTCGACACCACACTTGGTCAGCTCAACCAATGACCAATCGGGTCGGGAAATCCGGCTGCCATACTATTGCCGGGTGCAATAAATGTGATACCCAGTCGCATTTCACGTTGGTAATTTGCGCTCCTTAACCCCTCACGTCCATTTCCGCTATCAGCGAACACGTTTCTCACTTATCCAGTTTGAATTTCATTTATTTTTACCAACTTGTTTCACTCCTTTATTATAAATAGAATATGCTGTATTTATCTTTACGTATTACACATAAATTTTCTGTAAGAATAAGTTGAAAATATCGTCGACATATAACGTACTGTTTGTTACGAAGATTGGTTTCAGATATATGTTTTGAATGGCGAAAATATCATTTGATTTGCATTTATTAGTATCAGGATTTCTGGAAACGAAGGTGTCCCACTTTTGGAAGACATGAATTACCTCGTTTAGATCGTTGTTAGTTTGAAATATACGTATTCGTACACATAAGGGCTGATCGAAGGAGATTCGTTTAATCTTTAATTCCGAGATTTAAGTCGATCGTGCGATCCCAGTGACACCGTGAGATGTTTTCTCCCAGCGTGAATATGTGCATCTTATCAATCGCAGGGTGAAAGTGACGCTTCTCCGTTCGATACAAATTTAGAAAGTCAATCGAGCAATCGTCTCGCACGTTCCACATGCGAATACGAACGTGTCTTCTTCTTCATATATGTATCTAGAATCTTTCTTATGCTCGACAAGTGCTACTAATTAAATCAAAACATGCTACTCAATATAGTGTCCATGTTATGTTTCATCCCATTTTATGCAGCTGAAGCGTCGTCTCATTAATCTCTAGAATTTTCAAGGTATCCACATCATTTTTCATTCGAGAACAACATTGGACATCAACATTTCTTATCAATTCAACTGAAAATTTCATTTCGGATTTCTTAATTGATGATGTATTTCATTCCTTTTGTTGAATTCTTCTCTAAGAAAGGAAAGATGCAAGAAGTTCATGGTGTAAATGCAGTAGTACAAACAAAGACGAGGTGTGTACTTAATGTTCACTCTCGTTTATGATGTTTATTTCTTCAGCGGGTTAGACAATCTGTTTAGCCGGAAAGGGTGTCTCAAGCGGAAGAGAGATCCATTCGAGAAAGTAGTCGATTATCTTCTTTAGTAGTGCTTCTTTGATCTGAAATTGCATAGATTACATCAGTCTGAAGTCCTGCAATCACTCCCTTTCCATAGCCTTATTTATGTAAGGAATGGAAATTGTTTTATTATATGCTATTAAAGTTGCTTGGTTATTTGTGTGATCGTGTCAAAGTTTAATGTCTCTGAATGCTTTTTCGAAATTGGCGTGAATTGATTACGTCTACCCTAATTACTAGATTTTGCGGTTCAATGGATCTTTCCAACTTCCGAGTACCAATTGAAGCTTTACTTAGCACTGTTTTTATCGCGAGAACAAAAGAGCTTGTTGTGATTGATTGACGCGTCAATTTGATAAAAGAGAGGAAGTCAAATGTTGGATTTCCCTTGTCTAAAGTTAAAACCTTCCCGTGATTGAATTCTGGTTTCTTGATGTCGAAAGGTAGCTTCTGTCTTCGGACTTTCTCTATAAGATCAACCGGTATGTACCTACTTAGGAACTATAAGGCCTTAGGCCGCACCTGGTTGCACCTGCGACTAGACCGCAAGGGCGAGAAAACGTGGGACGCGATGTACTAATGGGAACGTCGTTCGTTAAAGACGCGTCATTATTTTTCACCGCTTTGTTTATTCAATGTCAAGCTCTTTCATTAGAGCTCTGCAGACTTGATCTCCGCGCAAAAGGCAAAACCGTCGACGTCTCATCTTCTTTCCTACCATCCTTGAAATTCGTGATTGGCTCATTATGCACCTCACACTCTCTCAATCTGAATTAGTTAAGTCTGTAATTAATAGTTGAGAGGTGCAAAAGATAACATCTTTAATAGCAAATTGACTTTAGAAATAAGTAATACCTATATAAATACAAAGTAAAACTATATTTACAAAGATTGGTAGCTTAAATAATATAAATTGAAAAGTAGTTTAGAGAAATTACCATTGTCACTAGGAATGAGCAATGAAAAGAGAAAAACTTGGAAATTTTGCTGTCGGAGACTTTTTATATTGCAATAGTACGTTGGAGAAATTCCCGATGGAAATAGTAAATGAACTGCTCAGTGGCGCATTTTTAACTTAGGATTTTTATTAACAGAGGGAACCAAGCTTCATCTCGCAAGTCGTAAAATTTCTGATGACAGTATATAAATATGATAAAGTTGATATGTTTCAAGTGTCATGTTACTGCGATGCGTTTATGAATGTTTGCGCGGCGATGTGCGTTTTTAAGTTAAGTTGTGTTAGTGTTCAAGCGTGTATTGACAGTTTATATTTAGTTGAATACATTTATCGTAGAATTCACGAATGCGTTGATTGAAAGATGAAAATATATTCATAACTTGATGTGTAAAAAGCAAGAAAATGTATTCATCAACGGAATGTGAGTGAGGTCAGTAGGTTTCTTTGCAACGGATATACTGCGAAGATGATTATGTTATAAGGATGTTACGTAGGCCTTATCATTTTGAAAATGTCAGTAATTAGATATATCGCACACTCAATGCGATTTCCGAGATTCTTGTCATTATCATCGAAAACTATGCACGCAATCGATGAATATGAAAATACATTCGCGTGGGCTTTTCCGATAACTTCAGAAGGATATGTACATTGTACATGCACAAAGTTAAATTTACGTGCAATTGTATACACAGGCCGTGAAATTAACGAGCTGAAATCGTGAGTCCTCATTTGGAGCCGTAACTGTCTTTATAATTCTCCACTGCGTGTCATTCTATGCGTTATTTTCACTCATTTGGTGAAAATTACACTCTTTCTACTCCCTGAAGGCAATTATTGTCACGTTCTGCGCACATTTCAACTGACATTGAGTGCAATTGGCACGATTCTCTCAGAGGATGAAATCACACATTGTTGCCATACTAATTAAGAGAAGAATGCTAACTTTTTCTTCAGATTTAAAAGCTTTCCTTTTTCTTTGGCAAGATTAGTATTTTTGACACTAATTGCGTTTAAATATGTGTAATTTCTCTCAATCTGATAATCTGAATTAGTCTGTACTTGAATAGTTGAATTAGAAGCCTAATTAATATTCAGTTCACCCTTGTTACTAATTCAGATTGAAAGAGTGCAATCTCTTATGATTGACATACATTTTTGAGACGCGCATATGTTCTCAAGGCTGATTATAGATTCAAGTCCGTTCCGGATATCAAGTTTCTTCTTCTTTGCTGACATTCGCGCAGGTAACATGTGCTCAACTTTCATATAAGGTCTATTCTTCACGGACAACAAGCAAGCGTTCTATGCGCAGTACCGGATGTCCGGTGACAATGGGTCTGCCACGCAAGAGTGCCGACTCGCCTCCATGCAAACTGTGCTCTCGTTTTCATCACATGTAATCAAAAAAATGTACCAACCAGTTGCAAGAATGACTTTGCTCTAAAAACGGCAACAATGTTGCCATACAAGCGTAATTGCAAATAACAACATCCAATTTACGCGTGATGTCACTCGTGTAAATTAAGTGTCCCATGAAAATTACTTTTTTCACCCGAATCTAATTTATTATACTGGAAATTTGCGAGATTCAATTAAAGTGTTTATACTATACGCGGTAATTTATTCTATTTATAAGCGGGAAAAATGTGGCAAGTTGTCCTGGAAGATAGTGAACAAAATTTAGTAGACATTCTATTCTATATGTCATTCTTAACTCTCTCTACAATTTATTTAAATGTGAGATAGAGTAAAAATCGCAGCAGGTTAACTTTCATTACATCATTTTTGTGAGCAAGTCGTACAATAAAAATTCGAAAGAAGGATATTCGCATGTAGATGAGCACATTCATACGCTGAGAGTGTGCTCCGAATGAACATTCTTGACTCTATGAATACAAGATAGATTTACATTCCGAGTTGAATTATTACTCAATAGACTGAAGAGTGGTTCATTTCTATTCCATGTATGTAAATTATTACCGAAATGGGCCAAGATTTTGTTCATGGATCACTGATAACTTTTTTATTGACTGAGGCTTTCATCGTTTAGCATAATTTTTGAATCAGTAGGTGTTAGAATCTGTTTATTTGACAGTGAAGTATTTCCGAGTGATAAGTAATAAAAATCTAACTTGTTTTTTGTTTTGACTAGAAAACTGTGAAGATTAATATAGCGATTTATCGGTTAGGATCTCTCTTTAATGAAATTGATATAGACTTTTGAAATTCAGTGACTTTAGAAATTTGCGGTTGGGTTACTTAGGAAATGAGAAAAGGTGATATTTTGGCATTACTGGAAAATGATTTCGTCGCGTGTCTGCACGAAGCAGTCAGGTAAATCCATGTTGAACCACGGCCCCGTTATTGTTCTACCGTTTGAACGCAAATTCCAGTGAAAATAATGGCCATAACTGCGCGATGACCCATAATCGCGGTTATGCCACAATGGGCGCGTAACAACTGGTTGTAAAACATCGCTCGATTTCTGCTGCGACATCGGAATTTTACAAAAAGAGAACAAATTGAGGAACATTTGCATTTTATGTACCCAACCCTGTGTGCACTTAAGGGTTTCTGTGTACTTTCCTTTTTCAAGTCTAAGAGTCGATTGTATATCCTGACTAGAAGGAAATCAGTTTTCTATAAAACCTGTACAACTTCCTAGAAGCTTTTTCAGTAAGTGAAAAGAATGCGCTCTTCACAGGTGTCACTTTTGAGTAAATCTCTACGGTGAATTTGTACCGGTTGTAAGTTTTCCTCATCGAGTTTTGCATGGTCACATAACAAAGAGATCCACTGAGAGATTGGATTCTTTTTGGCAGCTGTTCCTTGGCTTTGTGCGTATTTCCAACTGACCTGTTTAGCTGGTGCTCGTATACCTGTTTTGAACTGTTCTGGGAGCTCGAAGCTTATTTTCAAGTATTCGTACCGCCCGGATTTTCAAACCGATCTTCCTTTCCATTCACGAGATGTCCTCGCATCAATTTAGATGGTTTCGTTCCCATGAAATCAGAGTTGAACGGTGAGGAAAACTGTGCAGTTTGATGCTGTAGATCTCATTCATTTCTTCTTGCTTTACATCTAAATCAACATATTTTTTTTCAATATTCATGGAAAATTTGTTATATTTGTTCGCCCTACGAAGTTCTGAGATTCGCGGTCATGCCAAAGTACTTGGACGGAAGTTAGGTAATAATCTGCGTATAACGGTACTCGTGGTGAGAGCAGCCTATCCGGCACGTCATAATAACTTAACCGTGTGGTTGAAAAGTAATAGTACTCTGGGAATGGGAATAAAAAAGTTGGCCGGATTGTGGGTCCGCACTTGCCTCTCGCATTGCAGTTGGACTATGATACAAACGAGAACTGTCTGTGGCACTCTGTGGTCGTTGAGGAAAATTATATAGAGACCCCTGATTAGTTCAAGGTTCCGGTACAGGACACCACCTTCCACATAATCTATATAATCATGGTATAAGTTACAGAAACCAAACGGCAAATACGTATGTAGATACCTCGTTCATAAGAATTGGTGTATCTAAACCTTAACATCATCAAATCATCGCTTTCATTGCAAAACAGGGTTTCAATCGGAAGTAATTAAAAATTCGAAGCAAGTGGTAACAAATATATGAATAAACCAATCGTTCAAGGGGAGACAGTATTGTGGGTATAATTTCATGGACCATGTTCTGGTAAAGTAACGGGCAGTAAAATAAGGCAGTAACGAGTAACAATATGGAGGAATAAATCTTTCGAGAGACGAAAACAAGAGTAAAGGGTGAAGGCAAACTGGCGAAGAAGCAAAGGGAGATGTGTGTCAGACGTTAGAGAATCAAGCAAGACTCTTTTACGAGCGCGAGAACAGTTTCTGTGACAATATAGGAATTCTTTCCGCAATCCGCTTTGCTTTGAGTTCAGATGATGAAAAAGCCGCAGTCAAAAGCTCTCGGTACCGACTGCTCACCCACTGCACCGTAACCGCTGCATTCACTTAATGTCGTACTTTGAAGACCTAATCCCAAATAGAATAGAACTATTAGCTTCGAAAACTAAATTTAGATTTATTTTTACCTATGACTTTTGTTTTAAATTGTTAATTGTATTAGTTGGTTACTTTGTTATTTGTTTTCCATTTTCTGGTTTTGCTTTAAAACATTTGTAAATGCAGTGGTATTATACTTCAATGTCTCTGGTTTATTGTTCATCTTCTCTTCTCTGCAATTTATACGTTGTTCCGGAATAAGTTTATAGTTGCGGGAAGAGAGTAGAGCTATTGTTTCAAGAAAAATGGTCGAGCTTATAGCCTTTGAAAATTGTCTTGCAGGCCAAGGTATCCAACTTCATTTCCTACACGGAGAGAATAGTTTGGTTGTATAGGAATCAAAGGTTTCGATGTCACAACTAAAAAATGATTAAATATGATCCACCCAAAGATTTTGATAACGGTATCCAAATCTAATGTTTGATGTCAGATCCAAATAAACAGTATCATTAGTTTCCGGTCTCACGATAGAATAATTTAGTATTGCAGTTTACGATGTCTTTCAAGTTCAGTTATTGTTATTCTGTTATGCTACATTTAATACTTCCAGCAAAAGTCTCTAAAGCATATAATTACTGTATTTCATAGTTGTTGGAAAAGGATATTCCTTATAAATCTCCGATAGCTTCTCTTGGAGTAGAGTTCCAAATCAATTTTTTATTCTATTTGTAGCTTCTTTTTTTGTAATTTGCAAACTGGGACACTCATCGCGAATTACACAATACAAGAATGTCTGACCTCGGGGCTGGACACTTGTCTATCACTGTGAACCAGCGATATGTTCAGCGTTTAGAAGGTCTCTCCAGCCTAGCTCGATACCGAAGTTGCGTAATATGCAAAGCGAAGTAAACACGAAGCTTTTTAAACAAAATTGCGAGATGCGAACTCTCATCTGGCAGCTGGGGCTTCCAAAATAAACTAAAGCTTCAAAACAAACTGAAGCTTCAAAACACTACTCTCTTCGCTGAATCCATTTTCTGAAATGTCTCACACTAAAGGTCATATTGACTGTAGTTTATGTGATTCCAATTACCATATGGCGTCTGAAACATTAAAATACATTAAAGTAGATATAAATAAGTTAAAGTAACACTTCTCGATAAAGCGAAGACCATTTCGGAACAATCTCTGAATCTGAAAGCGGGCATTCGCATAGGGGAACCAAAACATATGTGTCATGCTCAGGTGTGATCATACAAGTTTCCTTGCGCAATCCACATACATGCCAAACGAATTTAATGCACTAGCATTTGTGTATAACCATGTGTTTCACACTCGTTTATTCGACTCATATTTGCGGGCGAATAAACTCGCAGGTGTACACGCAGGTTGATGTCATGCTTCTTATGTAATTCAACATAAGCTGAGTCTTATACTCGATGACAAACCTCCTCTGTGAGAAATACTACAAAAAGGGCTTCACCTTTTTCTTCAAACCTGTTAACTTTTTGCAGTAACTCTCAAAAACGGGTTTTCATAAAAAAAGAATTGAATATTACGTATGTTAAATACATCACATACAAAAGTAAAAACCGTTATGTAAAGATTATTTCAGATTAGAGAAAATAATGAATTTACAGTTGTTGGGGAAATTCTTATCTTGTGGAACAGGAAAAAACAGTATTTTCACTGAAGAGATGGGGAAAAAAGATTGCGAGCATAGCGTTTCCTCTAATTTACGAGTTCTTGTTGCTGATTAGCAAACAAATGGTTATAAAGTCCTGTTTTAAAAGAGACACTGTTGAGTGATCTCGAGCAATGCGATTTGTGCGCATTCGATACAAGACTGTGTGTGTTGTTGTAGCGGATTTCGAGATTATCGAAGGATCAGCCAATGCCGGAAATAAATTCCAGAAGGCGTTGAAGCCGTGAATAGATTGGATTCTTCACATGCATGAAACGTCTCGATACAGCGAACAATACATCTATAACAACAAAGGAAACGGTTGGCGAGCTTCAAAGCGAATGAACGCTCGACCTACTTGTTTCTCTTGTAATGCACCATTATGGACTCCATCAAGACGATGTGCTTCCTGTCTTCTATTGACTAAACGCTGCGCGGGAATTAACACACAGCGTCGATCGTGTAATTGTGGAAAAACGCGAAAACACTTTTAAAAGGTTTTCTTTTCGATGATACATGAAGATTGCATAATAAGATTAAATATTTTCCTTCATTTTTTTATGTTTAAAGACATTCAGAATGATTTTAGAAGATTGCAAAAAAAAAAAACAACACCGAACCAGGGTGTCTAGCGGACTGGGAAAAAATCGGGAATTTTATTTGACCGGGCAAAACCCGGGAATTTTATTTAGGACCGGGAAATTTTTTAAGAATTTAACGACATTTTGTGTAATTTTAAGTGATTTTGAAAACTTTTAAGGTATTTGAAGGGATTTCACAAAATTTTTTTGGATTTTTAGATACATATTTTGAGGGTTTTAATAGGATTTAATTTGACTTTGAATAATTTTAAGGAATTTAAAAGGTTTTTACAAATTTATTGAGATTCCTAAAGTTAAACTAGGAGTTACAAATTTTTATATTTCAAAATTAAAATCTCTGAATTATTTTGTGGAATTTTAAGTAATTTAAAAAACTGAATCTTGAAAAATTATTAGGAATTTAAAAGGGTTTTTCGAATTTTATTGGGATTTTATAAATATTGATTGATTTTACGATATTTCGATGAATTTTATGTAATTTTAAAAGATTTTACGAAATTGCATTGAATTTTAAGTAATTTTCAGAGATTTTACAATGTTTCATAGGATATTAAGTTATTTTAACGACTTAAGGGGTTTAATTGAATTTTAAGAAATTTTATGGGATTTGATTATATTTTGGGTGATTCTAAGTAGTTTTAAGGAACTTTAAGATTTTTATGAGATATTAAGTAATTTGAAGAACATTTATTTCCAGAAATAAAGGATTTGGTGAGATTATATTGGATTTTCAAGAATTTTAAAGATTTTAACGAAATTTCATGGAATTTTGAGTAATTTTAGGAGATTTCATGAAATTTCACCGAATTTTGAATAATTTTAAGGGTTTTAACGATATTTAGTAATTTTAAAGACTTTTAAGAAATTCAAGGGATTTTAAGTGATTTTTAATATTTTTAATATTTTGGGAGATTATAAGTAGTATTAAGCAACTTTAAGATATTTTATGAGATATTAAGTAATTTGAGGAATATTTATTTCCAGAAATTTTTAAGGATTTGGTGAGATTATATTGGCTTTTGAAGAAATTTAAAGAATTTAACGAAATTTCATGGAATTTTGATTAAGTTTAATTTTAAGAAATGTTACCAGATATTGAAGGATGTTAAAGGGATTTTAAGATATTGTATGGGAATTTTTATACGATTTCATGAAATTTCGTAGCATTAAAATTAACTTTAAGGGTTTTGTCCATATTTTATGGAATTTTAAGTAATTGTAAGGGATTTTACGATGTTTTATGGGATATTAAGTAATTTTAAAGACTTTGAATTAAAATTTGACAAAACTTCAGTAGATTTTCAGAAATGTTAAGAAATTTAATGAAACTTTATGAGATTTTGAGTAATTTTAGGTAATTTTAAGAAATATCAAGTGAATTTACAAAATTTCAAGGATTTTCACCAATTTTGAAAAGGATAATTAATTCATTTTAAGGAATTTTATAAAACTCGTGAAGATTCCTGAAATTAGATAAAGAATTACAAGATTTTACATTTCAAAAATTAAAAATTCTCAATTATTTTTTCTAATAGCAAAATGTGTGCAAAAACGAGAAGCTAATGAAAATAGAAAGTTTATTTAATTTTTTTTTTTCAAAAATCATAAAAAGGTAAATAAAATTTGACAGGAAAAAGTCGAGAATTTCAAATTTCCTGATCACTATGTATAAATTCCTACTAGTACGCATTATATTTTTTAATTTTTGTGACTAACGGATGTCTTCTCTTTTTGTTACAGGTCAGTTCAGTTTATCATTGATACTTGAAGAAACTGTGAGTATATAATAATCGAAACCTACTTGTTTAAATTAATCTGCGTGCAAAGATGAAACATTGATCGACATGCGATTGACACGCGGATGATGAAGCACGCAGTCCAGTGGAAATCTGATACGACCGTTAATTATTCCAACTTACCTACGCGTTGATTTGTAGTTGCACCTGCAGTCGGGTTTCTTTAATTAACAAATGTAGATATACATATTCCGCTTGAAGTGAATCGATCGAGATTACGAATGATTCAACAGAGAGTTGAATTGCAGTTGGAGAGCAAGAGAGCATACCGCCGTTAATGTATGTATGATAATTCAGTAGCACGTGGGCTGTGCCAAACGATCAAATTCTATCTCGGGATATTTATTATTAAGTACCGTTGTCGCGCCAAATGACAGAAAAGTTACAAGTTAATGGTTGATTCGGATTCGAGCTCCTTTCCCCGCATTCTAAACAAGTAATTATTCATAGACTCATTTCTTACTGTCATTATTAATCTCGAACTTTATTGGAAACGCGCAAACTGTAACGATATTTGCATTTCTATTGAACTAACTTTTAATAAGTCTACTGCATATGATAGAGATATAATTTTAATGGAATTTATTCCGATTGCTTTATGACTGTACCAAAAGTTCTGAACGTTAAAATGAACGAATTTTTGTATTGATTGTATTTTAAACTATATAAACAGTGTTAAAACATTAAGTAATATTGTGACATGAATATAGTGCTAATGAGTTTCGATGTTGTTGTTTTTCCACAAATGCGATTTACAAAGGAAAGAAATAATTTGAATAAGTATAACAGTATGAAGATAATTACTTAAAATTATAATATAAACGGTGAGAAAGATGATAAATCTCCATTTTTCTTCTGTGTCTGAAAAATTATCTAAACATGAATCAATTTGAAAAGAGTCGTGGGAATTGATCCCAGGCAAGTTTCTTTTTTCCAAGCGCAAGTCTGAAACCGAACGCGATTAGAGTCTAGATTTTATGGAGGATGGGGGAGATATGCTACAAAAAGGCACCGTTTTCTAACTTAGGACGACATGATGGTGCTGCTGTTGTTGTTCTCGCATCTGCACACGGAAAAACTGCGTGTTCTTTCCCTGTGTAATTTTCTAGGTTCTATAGTCTATGGTGTACCTATAGTTGCGCGTTTCCTTTCTGTGCAATGAAAATCCACGGATGTTGCTACACCTCGATACCAAGGCAGTAACGGAATCAACTGCCTACCGTTGCTCAAACGTGGCTGGTGCTTAAAAAAGTGCATTCGCCATGAACGAACGGGTTTTGACGCTTTAATAATTAGCTGATTTACTGCTCGCTTTTTTCTCCATCTCTGACGGGCATTCTTTTACGAGAGAGCAATTATCGAAAAATTGAGCCGTAAAGATTTTGTTTTAGGGCCGAACAATACAGACTGATTTAATTACTCAATTGATTTCCTTATAAGTTTATGTTCCAGAAGTTTTGAACGTTAAAATCAGTTTATTTAAATTGTATAATACTAAAAGTATAAAGAAAGAAGAAAGAATACAACCTTCAGAGTAAGTTGGCATTCCAAGAAGAAAAAATAAATAATTTATGAAACGTGTACTGGACACAAACATCATGTAATTCAACAATAACAGCATTCCTGTGTTTGGTATCGCTGAAAGTTTTTCAGCCTTTTCAATCAAGACCTTTCCGTTTCTCGTTTCCAGCGTTATTGCGCCTCGTGCCAGATATTCGATTCCAGTTGAGATGGCGTGATGAAATTCTTGTAGAAGCGGAACAATAAAAGCGATACATATTTTTATACCCATTTTTGCCAAGTCGGGAAAGAGAGAGAAAGAGAGAGAGAGAGAGATAGAGAGTTAAAGAATCAGATTGACAAGGCTGCCCACTCGATGTGACCATATTTATATGTGACACCGTTATAATTATTATTGCGTTTCGCTCGATCGTCCAAGGACAAAAGAGAACCAACTCACTTTTGCTTTTCCACTCTCACTTACACACTCCTTTGCTTTATACTTCTCGATTGGGGTAATACATCTTCCTTCAAGAACTCGAGACATGCCAGATGTGATAGTCCTTGACAGTGATATGGTCCAGGAACGTTTCTGTTTCGTTACGTGCGTCCTTGAAGTAAACGATCAGTTATTTCTCTGGTTCGGAAACGATCAGTGTATGGCTAGGATCCTTTCACTAGTGACGGGCGAAAAAATTGCAAAAATATGAGTCGATCAAGTGGTGAAGGCCTATTTAATCTTGCGGAACCTTTTATGGCTTTATGATTGAAAATTAAAATTGCTGCTGGTTCATATGCTCAAAAATACTTTATACTCTCTCAATATGTACATTAATAGGAATTTGAGTTTGATTATCAGGGTGTCTAGTAACGAGGGAATTGGAAATTCCTGGGTTTTTCTCGGTTTTCTACCGGTCTTTTCTAGTCTTTTCCTGGTTAAAGGTTTTTCCTTTCTTTTTGTGATTTTTGAAAAAACGTAAAAAAATGTTTAAATCTTTCAATAAAATACCCTGGAAAATTTGTAAATCTTTTAAATCTCATAAAATATTTTAGAAGTTATAAAAATCTCTTGAAATCCGATCAAATTCGTGAAAACCTCTTAATATACCCAGAAACTTGTTCAAATATTTTAAAATTCTACGATAACATTTAAAAATCTCTTATATACTTTAAAAATCCATTAAAGGTATTAGAAATCTTGTTAGACTCCATAAAATTCAAAAAAATTGCAGAAAATCTTTTAAAAATCAGAAAACTTTCTTGAAATCCCTTAAAATTATTAGAAATCTCATAAAATTTCATAAAACCCTTAAAAATGCCAAAGTATTTTAAAAATCATTAAAACCTCTTGAATTCTTTTTAAAATCCTGAAAATTCCAGTAGAACGATTAAAATCCCTTAAAATCCTTTAAAATTCTCAAAAATCTTTTGAAATTTGATCTCTTAAAATTCCAAAAACCTTTTTAAATATCTTAAAATTTCACGAAAACATTCAAAATTGCTTAAAATTCGTGAAAATCCCTAAAAATTCCTATAAACGTCTTGAAATTCCTTAATATTTTAAATCTCTTTAAATCATTAGAAATCACGCCGAATTCCATGAAATCCTTAACAAATCTATCAAAATTACACTCTTCATTCACCTAAAATTCTTGTAAATTCAATGAAATTTAAAGTCCCTCAAAATTCTCAGAAAAAACTAAATTCCACGACAAGACTTAAAATCCCAGAAACCTAAATTCGTTAAAATTTCATGAAAAACCGAGCGAAAAACCTTCGAAATTTCTTAAAGTTTGAGAAATTCCCTCTCTTTAAATTCCCAGAAACTTCTTGAAATTCTTAAAAATTCTATGATAATAATTGAAATACCTTTTTATCCTTTAAAATGTATTTAAAATATTAGAAGTATCAATAAATTCCATGAAATCCTTAAAAATTACACAAAATCTTTTAAAAATCAGAAAAATCTGTTGAAATTCCTTAAAATTATTGTATCTCATGAAATTCCACAAAATTTTCTAAAAATCATTAAAAAATCTCTTGAATTTTCTTAACATTCCTCGAAGTTTCATGAAAACATTTAAAATACCTTAAAATTCCTTAGAGTTCTTAAAAAAACTTTTGAATGACTTGAAATAACAAGAAGTAACAAAAATAATCGTGTGTTGGTTTTCTAATAGAATAAAAATAAAATAAAGCGTAAAACGTCGATTTTTCAATAAAATAAAAAAGTTCTTGGTTCTTAATAAAACTTCCGAGTTTTTTTTGGTTTTTCTCGATCAAATAAAATTTCCGGTTTCCCGGTCCGCTAGACACCCTGACATTGTAATTGAATTAGTAATCTTATATTTGACAGAGAAAAAAAATGTAACCTGTTGATAGGCTGTTTTCCCTTTTTCACGTTAAAAATAAATAGCCGTCAGCTGTTTTGCTCGTAAAGTGGCCGCTGATTTGAGTTGAATTCTCGTATCACCGAAACGTTCTCCAGAGTGCAAGATGGAGAACGACAGGTGCGTTTTCTGTGTCGAACGTAATAATTAGAGAAGTATGAAGAGCAGGAAAAAGTGAAAAAATAGGTAAAATGAAGTAAGACCGAAAGGCAGTTTACATATTAAGCTAAAACTTGGAAGCCAAGGTCGAAGAAAGTTTAAGTGTGGTACCCACATAGGTCCCCAATCAGTGTGTATTATGTAAATTTACCTTTAAACGGCGCCAACATGCAATCACTCACTTCCTCTTTTGAGAATGAGGATTTTTCTGCTCTTGTTTACACGGTCAGTTTCGAAAGATACATATTAGGGTTCTATGAATCCTAAATCTCTTCGTAGGTTGGTGTAGGCGGAAAAAACATTAGGGACATTCATCGCTGGAAGAGTATCATTTGTAATCTTTTTTAATGTTAATAGTTTTGAGAAAAGTGTAATTTGGAGAAAGCTGGGTTTGAAAAGAATCGCGTGGAATGAGGAAATTAGAAATTCTGGAGAGGGTGATGAAATTAGTGGTTGATGAAATTAGTGGTTGTAAAGTAATGTTATTGGTACCAACTACCATGTAGGATGTACCTAAAGTTTTGAACGTTTAGAAGTTAAACCACATCCATGTAGGGATATTGAGGTAAAAGTAGAATCTTAATTGGTTGACTTTAGAGATTTTCTTCATTCCAAATCTTTTAGTGAGGAATAAAATTTGTCAGGCAGGAACGCGATTAGATCATGTGGAGAATCGCCAAAAAGGGATACTCAAATAAGCCGACTACCTGGCACCTCCGATCTATATTTACAGGGAGAACGACCGATGGAATATGCGATCGATTGTCCGCTGCCAAGTGTTTTCTGGTCCAAGTGGCAGCTCTGGCCAAACTCACTTGACAATGCATCAAATTCATCCTAAAGAACAGACATCGGAAATTGCAACCAGTTTAAGACATTTACATATTTATACATTTATACATTTAAATTCTGAACGTTCAACAATTTTGGTACATGTCTAGAAGATGTATTTATTATTCCAAATAGAAATCTTTAGGGAAGATGGTATTATAAGATAATTAAGTTCATTGGCGGTTTCTAAGTTGTTAGAAAAATTAAGGGGGGGGAAATCTTGATACATGAAATTTCCCTCGATCTTTTATATTGTTCCGGAACAATCTCTGTTCCCATCGTCAATATCAGGTGTTTCCATCACGTGGTAATGATTAGTTGTAGGTGCAAGGACGTAACTTAAATCACTCTCTTAAATATTGAATTAGCATATGTGATTCTTATCGTATAGTCAATCTTCGTATATTAGCGGTGGTTCGCATACCTAGGAATAATATATAGTTTCAAGATAAAACATATACTCACTTTATTGAAAATTGAATATAATTGATTGGTATTTGAAATTTAAAATTTTTTTATAACTCCTTTGATGATGCTTATAACATTTCTATGCGACTATACATAAATCATGCAATGTGGTTTAAGTTCTCATGAACATTCAAATGAATGAATTGTTGATTGCATATCAAAGAATATTGATTGTATTTTAAACTATAAACAGTGTTAAAACATTAATTATTAACTATAATATTTTATGGATGAATATGGAAGACATTATAGGTATCTTCCATAATTAACTTTTATGCAAATTATATACTTAATGTTTTAACACTGTTTATAGTTCAAAATACCATCAATACAAAAATTCGTTCATTTGAACGTTCAAAAATTTGGTAAATAGAGAGAAAAATAATTAAGAACAAAAGGAATGCTGAAAGAGTACAATTCTTGATCTTCGTAATCTTCTTGATCTTGAAGACTAAGGGTCGACTCTGGAGCAAAATATTCATAAGGTCTTTTTTCCTTTTATGATTCGGATTAGTATGGGCGGTTTTTTTGGTAGGTTAACCGGACCTGAGTGTTCTCATGCCTGGAAGGTTAAGTTGAGGTCAAGAAGCAAAAAGAAGTTCACAGCTTTAATTCTTAAGACTTGACCCGGCAGAGCGTCGAGAGATTATCGCGCGGATAAAATAACTACCTTAATTACTCGGTAGGTACCAACGAATGAGGGAATCAAGAACCTCATCACTTAACCTTCAGCTTAAACTTCATGCAAGAAAATATCAGTCGATGAGCTCCTTAAACTGTTTCTCTCTTGAATTTTATTAGCTTTCTTCATTCATTAATCTGATTATGAAACGGATATTACCATTATTATTATATATTACTATTATTATCAAGTATCCAATTAACCAATTAATAAATATTAATTCCTCATAAAAAATTCAACTGCATTATGCCGCTTGATCTCAACATAAATTAAGTCACTTAACGAAACGAGGCACGCGTGTTTGTACGAAGAACGCACAGCTGGTTGAATCTGTTTATGCGATGCCGTAATCGATCGGAGATTCATTAAATCGACTGTAAACTTCTAATTAGCTGCTTTCTCGCAAAATAAGACACCATCAATGAGCTCTACTGCCTTTCTATAGAATGAACTCGAAAATTGATGTGGAAGTTCTTCTGAAAAGCAATTTATATCACACAATGGAAATGTGGAAAGTGAATGTTGCATTTTCATGTCCATTCAATGGAAGTGGCAAAAATGTTAAGGCGTGCCTGCAATCGAACTCCTAATTATTCAAAGGAATGGAAATCAGAGGCCATCGGCTCGCTATAGCGGATGCGTTTATTAGACCTCCTTCTCCTGAAATTAGGCCGCGAACTTCACATGTTATATCTCACGCGAATCTTATTTTGAAATTTTCTCAGATGTTAACAAAACAATTATGCAAATTTCAGAAAAAAATGAAGGGGTTTAATTGATGTACCAAAACTTTTAGACGTTCAGAACTTAAACCACATTTTGATTGTACTTTAAGAAGAGAAATTGAGAGGAAAAGTATTGAAAACGATTATCATTGATAAGGTAACTAATAATCACGAATCGATTAGTGAAGGCTGATGTAAGGACAATCAACTTGATCTAAATCAGTCATTAATTTCTCGAACAAGTTGTAAGTATCCTATTCTAATAATTATTGAAATAAGGCTTTGTCTTGAAGATTGTTGTACTCTTATAGTATAACAACAATGGTTTCTACAATAATCGATTGTTGCGCGACAACAATGTTGATTCATTGTTGGAATAATCGGTGACTATTCGGATATATTAAGACACTTAATCTCTTAATCGATCTTATCCAATCGTTTACTGTGTACCGGCCGCTTGTCCAAGGCCTGATATACCTATACATATAATATATATACATATATATGGTTGCCTGCCTGTTGAGGTGAGAGGTTTTTAAAACCGTTTTAAAACCTTGGCGCTTTCTTATTTTCCCCACTTGGGTGGTGCAAATTACTTGAAACCATTTCCACAATGAACACGGTTAATTAAAAAAAAGACAATTGTAATTGTGTTAAGAAAACAATCACAATCTCGTAAAAGAATCTGCTTATTCGGAGGGGGTATTCATTTTCTCTTTCATTTTCTCTTTCATTCTTAATAAGTCACAAAAGCAAGTGATTTATTAATTTACGTCTATTTTTAATTTCTTTATCCTCCATAAATATGTTTCTTCTTTGTGAGATTGAGATTCATGTATGTAATTTACTGAAAAAAAGTACAAGGACGATGCTTTTCTGTCGCACGACTTTTGTACATTGTTGTGTATATTTCAAGACCTTACGTAAGAGATCAGACAGGTTGAATAGCTTTGCATGTGTTTCTGACATTATACATCCACCTGATACTGAATATCCTTTCAACGTTTAATGGCTACTTTCACCATCCGTCGATATTTTATTTTACCGTGAAATAAATAAAGATTAAGGGAACAATAAATATTTTCTATCGCTTTGTTAGTAAAACTATTGCGTTCTAGAATATTTATTGTATTCAGTTTTCTGGGTGGTACCGGATTAGGAAATCGGGAAGTGACTTAATGTTTGCGGCTAAAAATTCCCATTTTTTTAGTCAATTTGATTTTCTTGGTCGGGATATTATTATAAGTGGAGGAAGATAGTAAAAGAATACCAGTCGCTGGGTGTCCGATGATATAAAGGACGCTGGTTTGATATTGAATTTCTGTTCATGGATACCCGCGTGTGCTGTTACGCGGGCTCTCTTTTTGAAACAAAATAGGCACTGACCGAGCCTGCTGTTGCCCTATCCGCCATTTGAGGATTTCCGCTCTTCGAGGCAGACCAGATTTCTCTATTTCACGACCGGTACACGATTCTCTTTTCTCCAAGGTGACTATCTTCTTTCTCGTCTTAATTATTATAGTTAGTCTGTAATTATATCGGCGAGAGTGCACGACGACCTCGAAATTTATCGCTCTTCCAGTTTCTCGTTGTCTTCAGCTTTTCGTTCTCTTCAGTATTCCAGGTCGGGAAGCCAGACAGCGAAATTGGTCTTGAAAAGATATATCTACAACGCAATAATTGATATAACATGTGTTGAATCTTTTATTGAAGAGATGAGACATCATCTATAAGAATCATGTGCACATTTACGGGATCCTTATTTTTGTCCGGTGACGTGGCGCAAAGTGATGCATAATTCAGCGCAGCTTAGCGCCGAGCGAAGACTAAACTCGAATCTGAGTTCTCTCCCCCTGTGTGTTTCGAATTCGAAAATAACCCAAGAAAGCCCTCTCGTTCCACGCTTAATCCAGAAATAATCGTTGGAAGGAGGAAAATTATTATCGTTTCGAACTGCGCAGCTAAAATCAAAAGGGGACGAATAATCGTCACATGATTATTCCACTGTTTTCGTTTCGTTTATGATTCACTCGCCCAGGAAACGCGCATTTCGATAACGTTTTACCGCAAGTTTTAAGTGCCAGGTATCTAAATTTGGAGGTTCGCAAAGTTCAGCACTCGAGTATTTTAAATTTTAAATATTTATTAAATATTAAATATTTAATGTTTAAGGTATTAATCACTCAAATTTCTGCTATTCTAGGAATGTTATCCCAAAGCGAAGACAATACAATACACAATGTTTCCCTCTTCTATTTTATCCAGAAATGATATTTCAACTAAGAATAACCATAGACATTATAAATCTCTTCCATATTCTTCCATACAAACTTAACGTTAATGAAAATTAATGAATGTTTTACCAATGTTTATAGTGTAAAATACAAAAAGTCGTTCATTTGAATGTTCAGAATACTTAAACCACATAAAATCAGCAAAAATGATTATAAAGAACGAGAAGGGGAGGATCTGCAGAGGTTGAAGGTTGAAGGTTGATCTTCGAAATAATTTAAAGATCGTAAAGAGGGTTTACTAATGATTGCCAAGGGCACGCAATTTTGCGAACGGCAATTCGCGCCAGGATGCAATACAACCCAGCATGGCGAAATATCCCTCAAGATGCATCCACAGGACCGATGAGAAAGTCTTCTGCAGCATCCGATGCATTCCCATGCAGGAATGCGGGATTCGCAGCTCTCCGAAAGAAGGAAAAAGAAAAACAGGAATGGAACATTTTCACTTGAGCAGCTCAATACGCAACGTTCACGCCCACGGTGCATATAGTTCTATATAGTGTTTACTAGCCAAGTCTTGTAACTAGTGTCAAAATCATCGTCTTCAAGAAAAGTTTACGCTCGTGCCACGTGATTTCAAATACTCAAGAAAAATCAGGATAAGCATCCTGCCGACCTTCGTCTTCTGACGAGATAGGATCGAGTTCTTACTAGTTTTCGGTCGTATACAAATTTTTATTTCAATCACGCGCAAATAAGCGTGATAATAAAAGATAATAATAATAATAATAATAAGAAGAAGAAGAATAAGAATAAGATATATCAAGCTATAGTTTTTAAAATGATTTAACTAGCTTTATGCTTACCAAGAAAGAACTTCTTTTATCAGATTCGCAAACCAAGCTGAAGTGGTATTATTTTTGCTGTGCGCACTGTTTTAATAACGGATTTAGTTTCAAAAGGATGCCCAGTTTTTACTGTGTGGTAGAAACCTTTTAGCGAGTATTAATTGCTAAAAAGAAATGTTTCTGAAGCGAAGTTAACATCTGTTAGAATCTTTATTGGCTTTTGTTTGTTTACAGACATCAAAAGGAACATATAATTGTTTGAAACCTGTAATTTGTTTTGCAATATGCGGTTGAAGAGTTAAAATCGTATTTTCAAGGAATTTGAACTTTAACTGAATGTAGACACATTTCCTATGTAATTTTAAATTGTTGAGATTAACTGGCGATGACACGTAGTTATTAGAAAGTAACGTAAAGAAGTACTAATTTCAGAAATTGAATGTAGGTTGAACCAATTCTTAATGGTAGGGAAAATTACTTAATGAGCACAGAATAGCAAAGTATTGAAATCCACTTTCTTTTCGTCTCTTATTATTATACGTTTTCATAACAGGAATATTTTTTAGTATCTATTATTCCAACTGATATACATTTTATAACGAAGTCATGTTCCATTTTCTGAGCATCTGCGATAATAATCTCAGCCGTACTTGAAATGAAGGGCTCATGTCTTATCGACATCAAGTCTTTTCAATACGGAAGTCAGAATGAGGTACTTGTACATGTTTCATTTCCAAGCGACGGGCTATTGTCACGTTTGTCAGCTTGAAAGGGTCTTAAGCTCTGAACTGAAATATTCAAACGATGCTGGATGCTGACTATGCCTTTATCTTAACATGTCTCTCAAAATCTATTGTGCATATGTAGTTCAATTTCTGAAAGCTTAAGTGAATGGATTTTTGTATTGATTGTATTTTAAACTATAAACAGTGTTAGAGTAAGAAATAATTTGCGTTAACATTCATTTTTTATGGAAGAATAAGGAAGACAGGGGTGTTTTTGGAAATTTTGGCCTGTTTTGGGCTAGATGCCCGAAAAGGGGGTGTTTTTTGGCGATTGTAGGCTAGGTGTTCGCAAAGGGGGTGTTTTTTGGCTATTGTGGCCTGTTTTGGACTAAATGCTCGCAAAGGAGGTGTTTTTTTTGGCGATTTTGGCCTGTTTTGGACTAAATGTTCGCAAAGGAGGTGTTTCTTGGCAATTTTGGCCTGTTTTGGACTAGATGCTCGCAAAGTTAATGTTAATGCAGATGTATGAATGTTTTAACACTGTTTATAGTTTAAAATACAATCATGGGTTATTCTAGTTATCTTGACAATTATGAAGGTTTTCGAACCCCTGTTGTATAAGGATCCTTTACATACATAATTGCATTCTTGTCTGGGCATGACGTTGCTCATCCATCATTGTTAGTGCGCGGAGATTGATCCCGAGTTAAGACGTTATGTAAGTTGGCAGTGGACGACATAACTCCCGTGCGGCAGAAGCAAAGCCGGTCGCTTTTGCAATGATGGTAGTTGGTATCCGTGCGTGTATTCCAAGCTGAATACAGCAATGTTAAAGATGTTCTGGCGAGCAACCATCTAAATCTAAAGGATGCATTCCAGAAGTCTCGATATCCTGCATAGAGTACATTACGCGCTCAATATATCCATCGATCGCAAATCGATTTGCCAACTAACGATCACCAACCGAAGCCTTAATTTAAGATATACTGGAAGAGCAACACGCGAACGATTATTTATTTTATTTCCTACAACTTTAAGTAATGTAACTGTTTTTTGTTCTCTATTTACGGGAAAGTGAGTGTTTTTAATAATTCTTCCAGTTAGAAATGTAAATTCGGTCTCACGGGAAGAAGCATTTGTGCCGGGGACGTTACGCCCCATATAACCGTAAAAATTTAAAGGCGGTTACCAAATGTGCGTAAAAGAATGAAAGGTCTTAATGAGAAGGAGCGGTTTTCTGAATTACACTTATCCTGATTTAAGAAGTACGAATCTTTCTAGCGGTTGCTTTGTTTTGTGAAACGGATAAGGCTAAAGCCGAAGGGTTCGAGATTTTACGGCTGAGAGACATAATAAGAACGACGTAATAATAATTCATGGGAAATCGTCCAACGATTGTCCTACCACAGACATTTTTCCCATCCACTTGGATTCTAACGATCAGCGGTAAACGGCATTCTTTTTACGGCCACTTCTCAGCACCGTTGCAACTGTTATGCAATTTAATTCCCTTATAATAATAATAATAATAATAATAATAATAATAATAATAATAATATACTGCAGCAGCACTTCTTGTCGCATATAAGTTACATATTTGTCTCTATTATATGTGGTTTAAGTTGTGAATGTTCAAATCAACGA
This sequence comes from Synergus umbraculus, assembly GCA_900474325.1. NCBI lineage: Eukaryota > Metazoa > Arthropoda > Insecta > Hymenoptera > Cynipidae > Synergus > Synergus umbraculus. The sequence goes on along the minus strand of UCOK01018754.1, from coordinate 8,973 downwards.
ATATTTGTATTGATGGTGTTTTAAACTATAAATATTGCTAAAAAATTAATTAATTTGAATTAACGTTAATTTTCTATGGTAGAATATGAAAGACACTTATAATTCCTTCCATATTCTTCCATAAAACATTAAAGTTAATGCAAATTAATTAATGTTTCAGCAACGTTTATAGTTTAAAATACAATCAACACAGAAATTCGTTCACGGACGTTCAGAACTTAAACCACATATTATTTTTAAACCATCGTTCAAAACTTTTGGTACATACTATTATTATAATTTATTGTTATGCTCATTTCAAAAATCTTAAATGAAGACATCCAAATATGGAAATCCCAATGACTTTGAAAGTATCCCACAGCGTGAAATTTCGAAAATTATTTTCAAGTGCATTTGAATATTGTGGAACTTATTGGCGTGGATTTTTAATTTGAAAATGAGACTGTGAAAAGGTATATTCCATTTATGGTTGTAAATGAGTCTGATTTGGCCGTTTGGTTACTCGGTATGCCAAATCCGCAGTTGGACACGCAATACCGAAAGCGAACATCGTTTCGTCGGGCACGTAATACGGTCACGGAGAAATTATGGTCGGGGTGTTTTAAAGTCATAACGACCGTGTGGAGGAAAAGTTGCTCCGGTTTGTGAGGACCAAATTAGGCGTAGCATATGGCCCCTAAAACCACGTGATAGGGCATTGTGAGAGAGCCTCTTCTGCCAGTAGTGCTGCCATTTTTCTTAATTGCCCACTTTGTCACACTTAAAAACATGTTGAAACTCCAATAAGTGGTTCAATTTCTTGAAAATCTTCTAACTGTAAGAAGATACATGTACTTTCTTACAGTTTCAATTTTATTGTCCTGATGACTGCTGTAGCAGAAATTTATACGGTTCTGAACGTTCAAATGAACGAATTTTTGTATTGATTGTATTTTAAACTATAAACATTGGTAAAGTAATTTGCATTAACGTTAATTTTTTATGCAAATTAATTAATATTTTACCACTGTTTATAGTTTAAAATACAATCAATACGAAAATTGGTTCATTTTAGCGTTCAGAACTTAAACTACATTCAGTTTCGATGGTCATGAAATTTACTATGCGATCCTTATTCACAATATTTTCTAGTTGTTAGAATTTTCTGCTAATGTCGAAAATAGTTTCCTTTTATACAATTTTTAAAATTTTTGACTTTCTTATACAATAAAGTAATTTCTTTTTCCTTTTTCTGTTTCAGGTGAGTTCAAATCATTTGAGTAGAAAATGGATCCATTTGCTGTATAAATTTGTGAGCATTGTTTTAATTATAAACATTTTTATTATGTTTGATGTATGATGTATGATGATTATTATAAAAATTATAGTTAATGTAATATTCTGGGAATTTTTAGAATTTTTCTCGACTTTGATCAGATTTCAATCAGACTTCAAGGTACTTTTATGACTTTTAAAATATGTATATTGTGGGATTTGAATAAGGAATTAAAAAATTTTACAGGGAATTTTTATGAGGAATTTGAAAAGCTTTTTATGATTTTTAAAAGATTTTATAGAATTTACAAAGATTTCGAAGGTTTTCGTAAAATTTTAAGGGTTTTCAAAAAGCTGTACATTTTTTAAGGGTTTTCTAGAAATTTTTCAATTTTTAAAAGATGTTGTAGAATTTTTATGGATTTTATGAAATTTTATGAGATTTCTAATAATTTACATAAAAGTATTTCAAGAGATTTTTCTGGGTTTTAAAAGATTTTGTGAAATTTTAAACGATTTCATAGAATTTGATGAGATTTCTAATGATTTTAAGGAATTTTAAATGTGAAGGAATTTCAAGAGTTTGCTAGAAATGTTCAGAGCTTTTCACTAATTTTAACATAAATTTCAAGAGATTAATGATTTTGCAGGTTTTTATGTGCATTTTTAACGATTTTTAAGTGATTTTTACGAATTTCAAGAGATTTTTAGGATATTAAAACAATTTTTTAGAACTGTATGGGATTTTAAGATATTTCATGAAATTTTAAGGGATTTTAAAAGCATTCTAAAAGTTTTATGAGGTTTTAAGGAATTTGAAATGTTATCCTGAAATTTTAAGGAATTTTGTGAGATTTCTAATAATTTTAAGTGATTTCGAGAGATTTTTCTGATATTTAAATGATTTTGTGAGAATTTTAAAGGATTTCATGGAATTTGATCAGATTTCTAATAGTTTTAACGAATTTTAAAGATATATAAGGATTTTAAATGTTACTGTAAACTTTCAAGAATTTTTCTGGGAATTTTAAGAGATATTAAAGTTTGTCATGGAATTTCAGATGGTTTCTAGGAATTTTTAGAGATTTTCATAAATTTCAACATGGATTTCAGAACATTTATGAGTTTGAAAATTTTTCTCGAATTTTTAAGGGTTTCATGAAATTTGAAAATATTTCTAATACTTTTAATGGATTTTAAAGGATATAAAAGGGATTTGAGTTGTTAGCATTGAATTTAAAAGAATCTCAAGAAGTTTCTGAAAATTTTAAGAGATTTTCGAGAATTTTAAACGATGTCACATGTGGTTTAAGTTCTGAACGTTCAAATAAACGAATTTTTGTATTGATTGTATTTCAAACTATAAACATTGATAAAACATTAATTAATTTGCATTTACGTTAATTTTGAATGGAAGAATATGAAAGACACTTATCATGTCTTCCATATTCTTCCATACTTCCATTTATAGCTTAAAATACAATCAATACAAAAATCCGTTCATTCGAACGATCTGAACTTAAACCACATCAAGTGTTTGTTCCTTCGACAAAGACTGAGAAAGTTTTAAACTAGTTAAAGTGGTTTTAAACTAGTAGACAGTGGTAATTACACAACCAAATATCAAGGCGGCTTCTGTATGAAAAGGGAACAATCGCGCCTACCAAATAAAATGCCGTGGAACCGACTTCTAGATTTTATGCCAGTCATAAGGGTTATACCATTCGCACGATGCAGGAGAGAAAAGAATATGTGAGTCGACGCAAACGTCGAGAGATAATTGCGAAAGGTCTATGAGGCGTTTCTCCGTAGAGATTGTGCGAGCGAGCGACTTTGGTTTCTTCTTTCCACGGATCATGTTCCACGGAAAGGTGCGATTGTTGACTTGCGAGGAGAATGAGAAGTCTTGTTTTTTTATCTGCACTTTTAATTGCTGTCCACTGATGCACGCTTGTTGCGCAACGAGTGATATGAGGAAGACAACTTATTTCTCCCTTGGATTCTAATAAATATGACGATACCGGTGTGGTTCAATTACATAATGAAATTTCAATACATTTCAGTTCAATGCATTCTTGAAATCGGAAAAACAATTCATTAGTTTCATGTTCATCAGCAGAACAATTTTAGGTATTTTAAATTTAAACGAAAATGTAGTCGGAACTCTTTTGATGACGACGACAAACGTCTATTGTGTCAAAAGAGCACTCGGGACATTGGGGTTGACTCATGGATTTTTTTTGCGGAGAGAGAAGAAAGGAAGAGTTTAGTTAGGGGACTGGTGAGGGGAAGAGGGGACAATGGCCACTGGAATAAATTTGGCATAGCGAAAGAGTGCAAACCATCATTTCTTGTTGCTCCTCGAAACACGATCAGAATAAATTGCGTTCAGGCACGCGGTCTTGACCATCGCAAAATGCTTCCTGCTATCCTCGAGGCTCCTTACTTTGTTCTTCTTCATTGAGGCGACGCCAATTTATTCTTTTTCCCCTCTCTGAAACATTCATCTCCGAGCTCTCTGCAACCATTCAGAGACTGGCTTCAAACCGCATAAGCACGCGATGACAAAGCAAGGATAACCACTGGATATTGAGAGGACTGAAGAAACGTCTCACTTTGGAGACGTTGAATTCATACTGATTTACGTAATTGCCCGCCTGACGGTATTGTTAACGGTTTCGTCTTTTATAATTAGCTTCTGCTGAAGAATTCTTGAATATATTTTACTTTTTCAATGGTGTATGGTAATTAGGATCTTAAGAGTTATTCTCTGCATTTATCTTCAGAAATAGATAACTTTGGGTCAATTTGTCTATGAAGAAGACAAAAAGAAGAGTAGAAAAAGAAGATTATCAGCAAATTTTGTTTTCTTCATCCGCAGACAGAATTTGACCTAATTTTCGATCAGGAAACTGAAGGACAGTTAAATTCAAACACAAAAACTATCAAGTTATCTTTTACTTAGTTATTTATGTACATATACATATACATATAGTTTTTTTTCAAATGACTCTTTGAACATTCGAATCTTGTCTCGTGAACATGTGTCTTGGATGCCATATTATCCTAACGGTTTTCAAGCAGACTTTCTGAGAATCTTGATTTAAGGAAAGAGTACCCAGTTCTCGACGAAGAACTGGACCTTGGAAACTGGACGTTGAACGAGATGACATTCCATGGTAGGTTGCTACCGCGTTGTTACAAAATGCAGGTTACGCTCTTGTCTACTGCTACTGTTTGTTTTACCAGTACTTGTTTCTTTGAACTTTATGTAGTTTAACATCCTCTCGCGAAAAGAACGGAATTCGCTCCAGGGACCAGAGCCATTAGAAAAAAATTCAAACTGTTCTTATTCCGAGACAAATTCTCTTACGTCAAATTGTTTTTCAACAATGCAAGAGTTTATGTAACGTAATTTAACGTCTGTTTTTATTACTGTGTTATGTTAAATCAGTCCAGTATTACGTAACGCAAATTTTCGAAAATAGATGCTCAAGAGAGTTTCAAGTGACTATCTCAGGAAGCTGACTGATGGCTAATCAAATTGTATGTTTGATTGGCGAATTTGGCATTGGTAATTTCTCTTTAGCCGAGAAAAATCCTTTACCACACATGGGATGTATTGATATCAAGTCTCTGATTAAAATTTCATGAACTAACTGAAGTATCAGGGTGTCTGACGGACCGGGAAACCGGAAAAAACCCGGAAATTTTATTTGATCGGGAAAAACCGGGAAAAAGATTAAGAACCAAGAACTTTTTTATTTTATTGAAAAATCGACGTTTTTCTGCTTTATTTTCATTCTATTCTATTAGAAAACCAACACGTGATTATTTTTTTTACTTCTTGTGATTTTAAGTCATTCAAAAGTTTTTTAACAACTCTAAGGAATTTTAAAGGATTTTAAATGTTTATCATGAAACTTCGAGGAATTTTAAGAAGATTCAAGAGATTTTTAAATGATTTTTAAAAAATTTTGTGGAATTTCATGAGATACAATAATTTTAAGGAATTTCAACAAATTTTTTTGATTTTTAAAAGATTTTGTGTGATTTTTAAGGATTTCATGGAATTTATGGATATTTCTAATATTTTTAATATATTTTAAAGGATAAAAAGGTATTTTAATTATTATCATAGAATTTTTAAGAATTTTCTGAAGTTTCTGGGGATTTAAAGAGATTTTCTCAGAACTTTAAGAGATTTAGAAAGGTTTTGAAGGATTTTAAGTCTTGTCGTGGAATTTCCAGGATTTTCGAAATTAAAAATTTTTATTTTTTCTGAGAATTTTAAGGGACTTTAAATGTCATGGAATTTCCAAGAATTTTAGATGAATTAAAAGTGGAATTTTTATAGATTTGATGGATTTTTTATGAGATTTCTAGTAATTTCAAAAGATTTCGAGAGATTTTTCAAATTTTTAAAAAATTTCTTAGAATTGCTAATGATTTCATGGAATTTGGCGAGATTTTAAGACGTTTCTAGGAATTTTTAGAGATTTTCACGAATTTTAAGCAATTTCGAAGGTTTTCGGGCGAGTTTAAGTGATTTAAAAAAGTTTTAAGAATTTTAAGAGATTTTGAATTTTTGTCGTAGAATTTCGAAATTTCAAAATTTTTTTGAGAATTTAAAAATACGTTCTCATAGAATTTCCAGGATTTTAAAGGGAATTCAAGTTTTAAGGATTTTATTAATTTTTATGAAATTTCTAATAATTTTAAGGGATTTTACGAGATTTTTATGCCTTTCAAAATATTTTATAGGATTTGAAGGGTTTCAAAATTTGGAAGGGAATCTTGTCGTGGAATTTCGAGGAATTTCAAAATTTTAAAAGTTTTCTGAGCGTTTTAAGAGTTTTTAAATATTGTAATAGAATTTCCAAGAATTTTCGGACAATTAAGATGTGTTAATGACTTTTAAAACACTTTATTGGCATTTTTAAGGATTTCATGAGATTTGTAATAATTATAAGGGATTTCAAGAAAATTTTCTGATGTTTAAAAGATTTTATGCAATTTTTAAGTATTTTATGGAATCTGACGAGATTTCTAATACTGTTAATGGATTTTTAAAGGATTTAAAAGATTTTTAAATGTTATCGTAGAATTTTAAAGAATTTGAACAAGTTTCAGGGTAATTTAAGAGGTTTTCACGAATTTTTCAGGGTATTTTATTGAGGGATTTAAAAAATTTTTAACGTTTTTTCAAAAATCAGAAAAAGGTATAAATTGGTCGGAAGGAAAAAACTTTAACCGGAAAAAGTCTGGAAAAGACCGGGAAAAACCCGGGAATTTCCAATTCCCTGATCACTAGACACCCTGGTAGTATACTGGAAGGTAGTATACTGAAAGTAATTTTAAGATAAGCGGACACAATTATCTTGAAATGATTTAGAGACTCTCATGATAATAATGTACACGCCGGTCATCAGTGGTCTGAATCAACAAGCAATTGTTTCAGTGGCAGTAAAACAAAGGACATTGCTAAATAAACGTGATGCAAGGCCCAGATTCTCTGTATTCAACAACAACAACTCTTTCGCTATACTGAAACAATGCATAGTAAGAACTACTTCTTAATTTGACAACATCTTTCTCACAAGTCTTCATACAAGTATAATATATAAGCCTAAGCAAAGAACCGAGGCTACCTCCTTCTCCCGCAGGTGATTTTGCAGAACTCTCCCGCACAGAAACATAAAGAGGCTTACGCAACAATGATTAATAATGCATTTTACGATTACGAGTACATCTCAACGTGTGAACCTGCACTATGCCGACAATGTTTACAATTTATTCTGCAAATGTAGGAATTTCGTGATAGTATTCCATTTATATGTTTCCCATTGGCGTCTGATAATGGTCAGCAATGCATCAACCTGTTTTCTCAAGTCTTGAGGGAGTTCTCAGATTCGAGAATAGATTACCACCTTCAAGATATAATTTCTCTAATCTATGGAACGATTTTCTTTTGGCAAAAAATCTGCTTAGAAGGTTTCTACTAAATCCTGCAATCGGTGCAAGGGGTCAATCATGTAACAACCAATAGCAACCATAGTTATGTTGCGCTGACCAAACTATGGTTGCACCAACTATAAACAGTGTTAAATGATTAACTCATTTGCATAAACGTTAATTTTTTATGGAAGAATATGGAAGACACTAAACTTATAATGTCTATGGTTATTCATAGTTGAAATGAAAAGTTTACGCATGATTGACCTTGAGATTGAAGTTCGAAGTAATACCTCTCGCGAAGTAACCCTAGGTGGGGAAAATAGAAAAAGTATCTAGTCCCTGGATCGTTTACGACTTGGAGCACGCATAATGTGACAATTATACTTCCCGTCTGGCGCCAAGCAGCAGAAGGACATGTATGATCGAGAATAATAAGCTCGCTCGGGATTGCGCAAATGTGCGGATGGAATAGCGGTCGTGCAAGCGAACAAGAAGTGCATATGTCCTTACGAAAGCGTCGGTGTCACCGGTGGGAGCTTGTCTGTTCAGTGTGCCACTACAACAGTACAGGTGCGTGTGCGTTTAAGTGGCGTTTACGCTTATGCCTCAGCTCGTGGGAAAATGCGTGGTCAGTCACAAGAACTGCGATAATCGGGCGACATTGTCAAGATTTTTGCATTTTAATTTCTTCTTGCTTGCGAGACTGCGCACGCCAATTGCTAGCTTGGAACGCGTGTGAAGCTTTTACACGAACGCGTAAAACCTCCAGTAAGACAGCAATATTGTTTTTGGACCTCTTCAGGTGTCTTCAGACATTAGATGACTTCAGACTTCGTGTGGCTATTCAAAGTCGACTGTATAACAATCTATACGAACGGAGTTGTTTACAAAGAATTGTTAAGTAAAACATGTGATGTGCGTAAAGCTAGCTCAGGAGTGGTAATATTAAATTAGCACTGAGTGGGCAGTGATGCAGACCGTAATCCGAATAGCGCGACTATAATGACCCAAGACGTCTACAATTTACGTTGGTAGACTTTTTCAGGCAAAATCCACGGTGCAAAGTAAATTGCATGCTAGAAACGGGTTCGAAACGAGATTGATGTCAGATCGATCTCTTGTGAAATACCCATTTACAGCTCTTTCGCTGGAATAACAGATAGACTCTATACGGGTTTCGTGTTTCGAAATCGCGAAACGTGGTCCTAAAACTTGAGCAGAGAGCTATATTAATTGTTTCTGTGGCATTAGAGTTCGAAAATTCTCGGTAATTTAAAATTGGGTAAGGTAAGCAAAGAACGTTACCGTAACTTACGTAATTTAAGAGAATTAACGAGAATTTATGAGAATTAACATTTTTTAACATTATCTAGGTAAAAATTTAATAAATACAATTATTTATTAATAATAGTGAAGTGTAATTATTAATAATGTTGCAACTACAATTAAAATAAACATTTTATAGAACATTGTTCATTCTTTTTAATAAATACAAGAATATTGTAATTAAATATTCGTAATAGAAAACACGCGCTTTTTACGAGTCTTAGACTCCTGATAAATGTTTAAAATCCTTAAAAGGATAATTATAAACGAACTATAAATAATTACATAATGTTTGAAACAAAAACATTCTTAACCGCGTTTTATTGTGCATTGGCTTACTTCTATCATAAATATGAAAATCTCCAATAATGTAACTAATCAGTCAAACTTTTACATAATATAAAAATAATGAGATCAAGTAATCAATTTTTACTC